>CAUYUJ010016607.1:0-20000 GCA_963575745.1 Prorocentrum cordatum
CCACCCTTTCGGCCAGGGCCAGGTCGCAAGGCTAATGCTGCGTGGCACGTCGCACGGGCGTTGGGCGATCTGCGGTCGCCCCAAGCCGTTCGCCGTTGGGCCCCCTGCCCTGGAGCAGGTACCTACGTTTGTAGTACCTGCTCGTTCCAAGGGCTGGGAGCCCAATGCATGGCTTCGAGATCATGTGCACACGCGTCGCGCAGCGCGCGGCGCATGTGGCACGAACCGCTATCTGGCCTGTGCGCCAGAGGTGGTGTGTAGTGTGCGCGACTCTAACGCCAATTGGTGGGCCCTGGCATGGCTGTGCCAACAGGCCTCGTCGAGCGCGGCGGCTGCGGCCACATTGATCGCAGCGCCATCGCAGGCCCCGCTTAACAATGAGGTGCCCGCGCGCGTCAGGCTTTTGCCTTTCGCGCTTGGGCCCCTCGAAGAGAATATGCTCAGCGTCGGCGAACTTGCAGCGCGCGCGTGGTCGCAGGGCGCGGAGCACAATGCGCAAAGTGAATCGCAACAAGACCACCCTAACCTTCCTAAGCGTCTCTGCGAGGACATTATCCAGGCGCGCGCCTGCCACCCTATTGGCACGCTCATCGGCTCGACGGTTGCCCAGCCAAACTGCGGCCGAGAGCCCTACGCGCAGGCGTTGGGCGCCACTGCGATTGCTGGGAACCCACTCGACGTCAATGGACTCGCGGCCAATGTCGTGAAGCAATCGCCCAAACTCCCTCCGTAGCTCGGCGAGGCGATTCGTTGCGCCGGCGCCCGCGTCGCTGCCCTTGCCCCAAGCCTTCTCGAGCTCAAGGTAGTCTGTGACGAGGGTGACGCGCGCAGGGCCCTTAAAGCGGAGGGCAAGGATGGCCGCCTGCAGCTCCCCTGCTCCAGAACACGCCCAAGGGAAGCGCGCAGGACCATAAGGCGCACCCAACACATCGCCTTGGCTACTAACCATGACGACGGCCCAGCCAGCTCGGGATACAAGCGGATGCACTGCACGCCCCCCCGACCCATCTGCGCAGACGATCCCACAAAATCCTCCTCCAGGGGGCCGACGTTCCAACGCCAGTCGATCATGATGATGGGGTGGCGGAAATCCACAGCTGGGGTCAGATGCGGGCCAGGGAACACCCCTCGACACGTGACGCATGTCATTGGGTGGCGAGGTCCGTGTTCGATGCGCCCCTTGGCAAGCAGCCGTCGCTCGTCACCGCGCCAGTCTTGACGCTCAGCCGCGTGGAACAAGCAGCTGAATATGCGGTGCGATGGCGCGCCATCCTTAAAGCGGCACAAGGCGCATAATGGCGTAGTAGCTGCCCCATACTGGCACAGCTGCTCCCGCGTCCAAAAACCCCCAGCGAGCCACGTGCGGAGGAGCCCTGCACCCTGGTAGTCCTCCTTCTCCGTCAGCTCCTTTACCATCGTGATGGCAGGGTCGAGGAGTGGGATCCCTTCGAAACCTTCAAGACGCACATGTCTAAGGAGCTGTGTGGTGGTGGCCTGGTCCACGAGCTTGCGGAGGGCATATAGCCCGACTTCGTGCAAGTTGACGATGAGGCCATCGTGCGTGTCGTTCTGGCCCCGACTGGGAGCTGCGGCACTGCCACCGCACCCATGCCCCCAGAGTTTGCCTTGGGATAAGCCACTTGTCCCAGCTGATCGCTTGCCTACCGACGCGCTTCAGCGTTGCCGGAACTGCGCCAGCCAGCCCAAATGCTGACCCCCACATCCCATATCGGCACTGACCCTCATCTTCAGGTCCTCAAACTGCCTGCGTGCAAACTTGGTTGCCTGGGCAACAGCGTTGACGACCTGATCGCTCCAGCCACAGGCTTGCACCGTGGAGTCATCAATGACGACCGCGAGGTCGATGGAGGGCCAGAGCTCGCACATGCGGTCGTAGACGTCCATGGTGAAGCACTCGGTAACGCTGACGGCGAAACTGCAGCCGGCTATGACGCCCCTGTTAGTGCAGATGACGTCGCTACAGATAGGCCCGAACATCATCGATCTGCGGCCGCCGCAGGACTGGATGAGCATGGCCATGCGTCTCCGTGGAAAGCCATGTCGCATCGCAGAGCCCCAAAGAAGATCGTGATTGATGGTCTCGAACGCCTTAGCCAAATCGATGGGAGCGGCAGCCACGTGCTTGCCCCAGGCACGCGTCGTTTCCGCCAAGACCGCCTGTCGCCATGCTGCCTGCTCCGCGCTCTTGCCCGCGCGCGCGTACTCGTAGCTCCGCTTGTGCTGTGAGTTCCAGAGGTATTGCTGCGGCTGGCGCGCCTTGTTGTAGACGCGCAGAGCATCAGGAAGAAGCCAATTGAGGCGGTGCCTCCCGTCAGGCTTGGGCAGCCGGGGCAAGATGGCGCTGCGCATGTTCTGCGGCAACTTGCCGATCTTCTCAGCCTGGTGCATGACTCCGCTGAAGGCTTCCAAGGCCCCGTCTGAGAGCAGTGCAACAAATCGGGGCCGAAAGCGGTCCGTGCCCGCGGCAGTCTTGGGGCTGGAGGTTTTGGCCGCCGCTCTGAGGCTCGATGGGGCGAGCGGCTGCGGAACCTCCTCGTCTCCAAGGTCAAGGTCACGGTCGCAGAAAGGGGCGCTGCCCTCTTTCCCCGAGCACCCAACGCGTCATAAGATAGGAGCATGCGTGTAAAAGTAAGCGCAGCGTCAACAGAATTGGGGTGATCACCCCCAATATTGGGAGCTATTCCCCAATAAAAGACGAAACGATACCAAAAAACGTAAAAGGCAACCCAATATGAGAGCGCCGCTCCAATATTGAAGAATTGACGCCTTTGGTACCAAGTCGGGCTTGTAGGCTTGCCCCACATCTTAGGAACGACAACGCGCAACCAATGAGACACCAACAGCTCATATGAATCACATGGTCACAATATGTAATGCGACGTTGTGTATAATAGAAACTTATATGCTGACACTTCCGCGCTGTATCCATCACGTGGTATGCTGATGACGATGGTGGTTGCGACAACGATTGTGATGATGGCGGTGATGAAGATGATTATGGCGAGGATTACGATGATGAGGTTGTGGTTGATGATGATGATGATGATGATGATGATGATGATGATAATGATAATGATGATGATGATGATGATGATGATGATGATGATGATGATGATGATGGTGCTGATGGTGCTGATGGTGACCATGTCCGCACCCCTTGTTCCCGTATAGCCATTTGGGCTCGCGGTCGAGTTTTGAGAATCGGCACATGGCAAAAAAAACTCGGAGACAATCCGTCGACCTTCAAGAAGATGAGTATCTCGATATTTTGAGCCTCTTGCCCGTCACTGCCATTAAGAAGGACGCTTTCATTCCATATACGTCATTCAATTTCAAAGGAGCTGTCAAATGGGAAGCAGCCAACTCGTTCCGTCCTGCTCTCACACTGCTGCTACAGAAAAGTGGAAGCGTCAACGTGAACCAAGCATCGTTCTGCAAGGCCGCCAAGAAATTCAATCGTGATAAGGGTCTCGGCATCGACGATGCTCATCTCGAGAAGGGCATCCTGCTCTTCAGGGCGATTGTTTCTCAGATGTGCAACATGGTCAGCAAAGAAAGGCAAGTGCCTCGCCAGTGGCGGAAAGAGTTCGCTCTACTGTTGGGCTTGGTGAAGAAGCCCGAGTGCGAGACCGCAGCCATCGCCGATGATGCCGATCGAGACCTCGTTGTGTTGGGGACTCAACCTCGTGTTCCTGCGCCGTACGTCGAGATCCCTAGCGAGAGCGAGGATATTGATAATGATCAACTTCGTGCGACCGCCAACCCTGAGCTGAAGGCGATCTTGGATGCCGCGTTTGATGCCGGAGGGACCCCGACGACCGAGAAGAAGAAGAGGATCGGCACCAAGTCGCACGACCCAGCTTGGGCACTTGCAGTGGGAGGCGTCCCGCTGGCCGAGGTGAAGTCGCTGGTAGAGCCACCCTCACAAGCAGTAGCCCCATCAGCATTCGCTGCGCTGAACAAGGATATGAAGACCTCCAAGCTCACCAAGGCGATGAAGTGCACGAAGAACTCCAAGCCCATGAAGGCGATGAAGGTCATGAAGGCCTCCAAGCGCAAGGATCCCAAGAAGTCGATGCCCAAGCCCGCCAAGTGGGACAAGGTGCCGTTCGCTGTCTGGCGCAAGCGCCTGCACAGCACCGCCTACCACACAGAAAAGAATCGTTGCCTCAAGATGGGGATGTGCAAGGAGGAGGCCTGCAATCGTGCAGGCATCAGTGGCAGGGCCAAGATCCAGGAATGCAACAAGATGCTCGAGGAGGGATCTCTCCCTGATGAGGTTGACGGCCAGGCTTAGTCTCAAGCCTGCTTGGCAGCCCTGGCTGGCGGTTGGTGCAGTACGTTCAGCGTGCGAGCGGCCGCACGCCCAGGAAGGCAAGCAAAAACTCATCGTCACCACCCACGTTCACAATCACCATCTTCATCGACATGCGCATCATCATCATCATCATCATCATCATCATCATCATCATCATCATCATCATCATCATCATCATCATCATCATCATCATCATCATCATCATCATCGCCATCATCAATCACCACTACCATCATCATCACAACCATCATCATCAGCATCATCATCATCATCATCATCACCATCGTCATGCTCTCGACCCCATCCACAGAAGGTCTCGACACCGTCCTCTGGAGGCGTCGCCCCCGTCCCCAGGAGCTTTCGACCCCGTCCCCGTCCACTGGAGCTCTCGACCTTATCCTCTCCAGCCGTCTGTCAACTCGGAGCTCTCGACCCCGTCCCCAGGAAGGCAGCGATTAGAAATGCACGTAGACACAGAGCTAGAGATATATTAGAGCCTGGCCGAGTGGGAGTAGGGCACATGCAAAGCACGAGTAGAGAAGGAGTAGAGCAGAGTGGGGTAGAAAAGAGTAGGGTGGAGTGGAGTACAGCACAATATGATCCTCCAGAATGGGGGGGATGAATACTCTGATATTGCACGTACATGAAGAACCGTTTGTAGAAAGACAGAGCGAGAGAGAGAGAGAGAGCGATATGAGTAGACTGGGCGAACGTCAGCATGCGAACGAACATGACCCTGACAAACCTTGTCAAACAACAGATCTGGGAATTCGACGATCTGGGGTCCGTTGGTTACACGCCGAGTGGTGCCGCGTGGTGCTCTCTCGTATGGTGTTAACCCCTCATCCTCCACTTCCACGCCCTCCGTCCTCTCATCCTTCTCATCCTGTTCCTCGATGGTGGCAGTGGGTCCTCCTCGAGCGCGGTGCCGCGTGGTGCTCGTGGTTCTAGGTTTGGACCCCGTGCTTGATTAGTGCTTCGCTTTCCGTAAGACATTGGCCCAAGCTGGCGCTAGTGCTTCGCACGACGTGCGCTGGCATTGGCTAAATATAGATATAGATGTCCGAATTTCGCCCATTCTCAGGGGTTGCATTCAGCCTGGATGGCCCCGTCACGTCGGCCGCGCCGACGCCAGGTGCACCGCAGGAGCTCTCCCCCATCCTTGCCGTCCTCCTCCCGTTGTTTTTCCTCCTCCGCTTCCTCCTCCTCCTCCCCCTCCTCCTCCTCCTCCTCCTCCTCCTCCTCATCCTCCTCATCCTCCTCCTCATCCTCCTCCTACTCCTCCTCCTGCTCAGTGTGTTGTGTATTCCTCCACTTCTGTTCTCATCTTCATCCGTTTGACCCTGCCGATTATATCACCCCCATTCCCCTCCTCCAGCCTCGGCCCTATTCAGGACGAGCTAGACGGAGCGAGCTCCGACGACTGCAACTCTCAATCGTTCACATTCTCCTTGCCCTCGGGTTGACCGTCAGCGGTTTGGCCGTCTCGTTTTGGCCGTCAGCGTTTTGGCCGTTTTGACCGTCTCTGCTTCGTCCTACTCGAACACGGTCCTCCTCCTTGCGATTTTCTGGCGACGGTCCCATCGCGGGCAGCGCTATAAAACAAAAAAGAATAGCACTGCTCAGTACTATGTGTTTGTTGTATGGCGCTGCCCGCGCCCCAGACACCCCAAGGGGCGTTTCGGGGGAGCTGGCCCAGAGGAGGCACTTTCCTTTCAGGCCTGGTCTTTTTCAACTCCTCCTCCTCCTCCTCCTCCTCCTCCTCCTCCTCCTCCTCCTCCTCCTCCTCCTCCTCCTCTTCTTTTTTTCCGCAGGCGGAAGCGCGGGAAGCGAAATCTGGCGGGGCATTCCTTCACAACGCTCCCTGGTTCTCCATTCCATTACGTCCGATCTCGCAAGGAGCGCTGCGTCCAGGGGAGCCCGATCCAGATTGACGACGACAGCCAGCCAGCAGCCGACGACGGCGACAACCACTTCGAGGGCAGCACGCTGCAACAGTACGTCAGCGACTCGATGCTCTCGCTCCAGGACATCGGCACGGTCATCTCTACATGGGCGGTCGAGCCTGGGAAGTACACCAACTCGCTGATCGACGCGATTGACGACCTGAAGACCACCGTCGCCGCAGCTCAGAGTTTTGTCGAGTTCTCCGCAGCCGAACCTCACCAAGGCCAAACGCATGAAGGAGGTGTTGGCCAACGTGGCGGCCGAGTACGCAGACCTCAAGACCGTGGTCGATAACTACAACGAGACGAAGGGTAAACCTGGTGTCAAGCGCACCGCGAGCGACCCGATCTCACCGCCGAAGCAGAAGACCAGCAAGACGGATGATGATGGTGATGGTGAAGACGCGCCCGACTCACAAGTGCCGCAGGATTCACAGATGCCGTAAGGGTTCTAAGAGAACGAGGTAGTGGATGGTGGGCCCTACATGATATATCGGATGTTGATGGTGTAGCATACTTCAAAGTTGTGGTGATGCGCGGACTCGGACACTCCATATCTACTATGTGGCACTTGATCGCACAGAGGGTATTGGTTCAATTACTGACACGGTGCTTTGCGCACGTGTGCCAAACGCTGGCCCGACGCTTGCGTAGTGCTCACGTACTGTGCCAACTCATACTGGGCAAATCGTCCTTGCTCCATCCTCCCCCCTTGTCATTCATCATAGCGCTCTCGACCCCATCCCCAGGAGCTCGCGAAACCGTCCCAAGAGGTCTCGAACCCGTCCACAGGATGCCTCGACCCCACCCCCAGATGATTTCGACCCCATTCCCATCCCCAGGAAAGGTCGAGGTAGGAGGAGCGGGAGGAGGAGGAGGAGGAAGGATCCCTTCTTGTCATCCTACCCCTCCTCCTCCTCCTCCTCTCCTCCTCCTCCTCTCTCCTCCTCCCTCCTGCCCCTCCTCCTCCCTCCATCCTCCTCCCCCTCCTCCTCCTCCTCCTCCTCCTCCTCCTCCTCCTCCTCCTCCTCCTCCTCCTCCTCCTCTTCTTTTTTTCCGCAGGCGGAAGCGCGGGAAGCGAAATCTGGCGGGGCATTCCTTCACAACGCTCTCTGGGCTGTCACACGCTACACGCTTCCCGCGGTCCCATGCACGTTCCGAACTTCGTTTGCCCCTGTCCGACCTGCGGGGGCCACCGCCGATGGCCCCGAAGAGTGACCAAGGGACAGCGTGTCCAGCGTGGTCTTCCGTACCCTTCCCCCTTACCGACAGAAATCCGACAGAATTCCGGCAAAAACGGCAGAATTCCGGCAAATTCTGTCAGCTTGTGCGTGTGGAAATCTGACAGAAAAAAACAGAAAAAAAAAAAAAACATAATTCCGGCGATTCTGTTTTTGGGGGGTCGGCAGAATTCTGTCGGGCTGTTTTTGTTGATTTTTCACGGGGAAAATGGGTCGACAGAATTCCGGCAGGGGCCCCCCGACAGACTCGACAGAATTCTGTTTTTTTCTGTTTTTTTCTGTCGGTCCCAGGGGTTATGGGCCCTTAGCTGCTCCTTTTGGCTCAAGTTCGCGAGCCTGCAGCGGCCTCTTCTACATCGAAACCCTTGGATCTATATTCGGGATGGCCCCGAAGAAAAAAACGAAAGAGCCTGCAACATTGGAGATGCCGATCGTCGAGAAAGCCGACTTGGAGGCCGCTCGGCAGATGCTCGTCGACGCTCGCGAGCTCAAGAGGCAGAGGTCGAACATGTCGTACTGGTTGCAGAGTCAAGGCGTATATGATTCTTACAGTTCAATGGGGAAGACCCAGAAGCAGGAGTATCTCGAGAAGTTCCTGGCGCACAAGATCAAGGAGGGCACGGTCAAGACGACAATAGAAACCACTAAAAAAATATCTGGCGTGATGTCGGCGAACAGCCTCTTCCAGTGGATGACCAAGAAACATATGATTGACCTGTGGGGCCCTGAGAAGACGGAGGGCAAGCTGAAGTCAGGAGTTGCCACGCTACCGCGAACATCCCCACACTGACTTCCCACGCGCCCATTCGACTTCAATAAAACCATATGCCTACGTGGCGACTCTTGCTACTATCATTTTCATTCGAGTTCAAGGGAGGGCAATTGAGCGTATACGCTCAATTGCCCTCCCTTGAACTCGACTTTGAATGGGTGAGTTGGGAAGCAGTGCGTGGGTGTGAGTCGTACTCGTGGCGAGGGCGCTTAGAAGAGCGTCCTGACCCCGACACGGGCTTGACAGGAGAGTGGATCACAGAGTACAAGGTCTGGAGTGAGACTGGAGGCCGATCGGAACTCACCGAGGACTCGCAGATCGCCAAGGGGGTGGAGGAGCTGCAGAGCGTCGAGGATGCGGCCGAGGCGCTCAAGAACATCAGCGATGCTGCGGGCATCATGGCTGGCAACACCACGGCCATCTCTGCAGCAGAGGAGGGCGCCAACATCAAGACGGAGTCTGCCGTGAGCACGGCTCCCGAGATGGACAAGCACAAGAAGACGATCGACGCCATAAAGAACGATGCTCGCAAGCCCCTGCGCAACCTAGGGGAGATCATCACATCTCTGAAGAGCATGTTTGAGGATTCACAGGGTGGAAAATACACAGCTGCGCTCCACGACGACATCAAGGCATGCATTCCGCGGGTCGCAAAGGTCTACACCTCTCTGGAGAAGCTGGTCACCAAGAAGATCACCGACGAACCTATCATAGTGTCTGTGGCCAAAACAGTCGACGAGGCGCACGACGAATACAACGAGCTCAAGGTTCACTACGACAGAATGTTGCCGCAGGCGAAGCGCATCAAGAAGGAGAAAGCCTAGATTGACACAATCCCGCACGACCTGTGCAGTATACGAGGCTCGCTGCAATCAGCGAGCGCGCCGCCTGCTTCCCCCGAGTTCCGAAGCAGCCAGCCTTCTCGCTGGCATGGCCGTGGCCCGTCGACGTCGCAACAGGCGTGGCTTTGGCCGCGTATGGCTCGAGAGCCTGACCAACAAAAATCATCCTCATCATCAGCACCATCATCATCATCAGCATCACCATCATCATCATCATCATCATCATCATCATCAACATCATCATCAGCATCATCAGATTCGGCATCGTAATCATCATCATCAGCATCATCAACATCATCCTCATCATCACCATCATCAGCATCATCATCATCACCATCATCGCCATCATCGTCACCATCATCATCACCAATATCGTCGTGTAACGATCCGTCCACTGTAGGATAGAACAGCCTGGCATGTTAGGAGAAGCGACTGACATCACACATTAAACACGAATGCCTTACACCAGACACTGGGCAGCGCACATGCTTGCATGTAGGGCTCTCGCTGGAGACTTCCTCGCATGCTATGAACCCGACTTATATAGGACCCTTGCCAACTAGACCTGGACAATGCTTATTATACCACCTCGTGGTTTTGAATGCGTCCACGTGGCTCGCATCGTATGTGCTCACTATGACACGCATGCCGCTCCTCACCATCCGTATTACAGTCCGACTGTCCGACTCGCTACTCCGTCTGCTCAGACACCGCCCCTCCGACCTCCGACCTGGCCCTCCTCCGTAGCCATTTGGGCTCAAACGCTTTGAGCCATAGAGAAATAACGAACGAATTTCCATGACCGTGCTTGGACCCAAGCCTTCCGCATTGCTTGTGCTTGTGGCGTGTACCATCTGCTCTGGCGCTCGAGGTTTATGGGTGATGGACAACAGTCGCAGGGGTGATGTTCGAAGGAGGCTCGCCGAAAGCGGCGATGGCATTCCAGAGCCAGCCGATCAGAGATCACGACGAGGTGGCGTCAGGCAGAGATTGGATGCATCAACGTCTTCCGCTGCTGCTCAAGCTTGCTTCGAGGGTCAAAGGGCAGCGACCGCCGAATCCTACCAGCCATCCAAGATGGCAACACCATTGAAATCCTCCTTGCGACGAGATTGGGCCCGTGGGCTGCTACCCGCAGGCAAAGTCTTGGAGTATGCTTGGGGCGCCAGTCAACAAGGTGCTCAAGGGATGGGCCGCATGGGCAGATTGCCAGACGACCCTAGGCATGCACACCGAAACCTGATCAGAGCTCTTGGCTGGCCTGATAACGCCCCAGAAGCTGAGTTCATCAACCTAACCCCCAATGGAACGACTCTGACACCTCATCCTGTCATTGATCCTTGTGCCATGTGGGAAAGCATATATAAGCAGGGCGACGCAGCGTTTTCGATGAAGTTGCGTGGCCTGCCTGGTGATACGACATATTTCTGGACAAACATGAAAGAGCATGTGATATATAAATCTGTTTCCTCCGATATTGATGATACATTGTGTGTTCCCCTCACAATTCACGGAGATGGCGCTGCCACGCACAAGACGGACGGGCTGTTTACAATCAGTTGGTCAAGTCTCCTCGCCAAGGGGACTACTAGAGACACGAATTTCATTTACACTGTTGTTCAAAAGTCGAAGATGAACGACGATACCCTCGAAGTACTTTTCGCTGACCTCGCGAAGAAAATGAATGCCCTCATGAGTGGTATGACTGTCAATGGCCGCCCCTTATCTACGAATGGATATAAAGGCGTTGTTACAATGGTCCGTGGAGATTGGGATTTTTTTACTCAAGCATTTCGGTTTCCAAGGTGGGACTCATCACCGAATATGTGCTGGATGTGTTCAGCAACTAACAGCATCGAGTCTGATCTTTTGTGGAGCAAGCGGGGTTGGCGAAGGACGTTGAGATCTCACGAAGACTACCTGCGGTACCTCCATCACAAGGGGTGCCCTTTACCAGCGCTGTTCGCTGTCAGATCCCTGAGGCTGGAGGGCGTCGCGCTGGATTGTCTACACGTTCTGGACCAAGGCATTTCTTCCCATATCATCGCGAATGCGCTGGTGGAGGTGATGAAGTTGGGCCAATGGGGTACGACTCAACAAGACCAAATAGACGGCCTCCGAGACGACATACAAAAGTGGTATGAGGCGAATCACCAGGCTTCCCGCATCCAGGGGAAGATCACGTTCGAGCGGCTCAAGACGTCAGCTGATTGGCAGAAGCTCAAAGCGAAGGGGGCGGCTACACGACATTTGTCTAGATATGCAACAGAACTCACAGCTCGATACAATACTGGAAGTACCCACGATAAGCGCCGTTGGGTGATTTGCCACCTGTTGCAGCGTTTCTATCAAATCATTGCTCAAGAACCGATGTTTCTGTCAGAGGCGGCGAAGCGAGAGCTCAGGCCTTTATCAGAGTACCTTGTTTCAGTGTATATCAACCTCGCAGACGAATCCTTGACAAAAAGGGAGCGTATGTGGAAGATGACAGCGAAGTGCCATGCTTTTCAACACCTGTTGGAGGACCAGGCTTGCAATTTGATCAATCCGACGTACACGTGGAACTATTCACCAGAAGATTTGCAGCGCTTGGTGAAGGATATAGCCCTCAGTTGCCACAAGAACAATACGCCGATAATGGTGATCTTCAAATGGTTGACAGATGTATTTGATATGGTTTAGAGTTTATATCTTTGTGCCGTGCTACAGCAGGCTCGGTGGACGGAGGTGCGCATACCGTTGGGATGCGCATGGACTTGTGGAAAACATGCGTGCACGCACGTAGAAAGGGGAGCAGAAGAGGAGGAGGAGAAGGAGGAGGAGGAGGGGGAGGAGGAGGAGGAGGAGGAGGAGGAGGAGGAGAGAGGAGGACGAGGAGGAGAAGGAGGAGGACGAGGACGAGGGGGAGGGAGGAAAAGGAGGAGGAGGGGGAGGAGGAGGGCAGGGAATAGGAGGAGGAGGTGAAGGAGGAGGAGGAGGTGAAGGAGGAGGAGGAGGAGGAGGAGAAGGAGGATGCGTTCCCATGGCGGGGTTTCGAGAAGACGCCGCCTGTGCTGAGCGTCGACGACGACACCCCAGGACAGCCCTGGGACGCTGGGGGGGGTGGGGAAGGAGCCGAAGAGGAGGAGGAGGAGAGGAAGGGGGAAGGAACGAGGAGGAGGAGGAGGAGGAGGAGTGAGGGACTGCTTGAAGCCCTAGGACACAGGAAGGAGGGAGGAGGAGGGAGAGGAACCACTCGAAGAAGGACCCCTCCCCTCTCCTCCTCCTAGGACCTCCTCCTTCTCCCTCCTCCTCCTCTCCTTCCTCGCTTCCTCCCTCCTCCTCCTCCGCCTTCTCCTCCTTCCCCCTCCTCCTCCTCTCCTCCCTTCCTCCTCCTCCTCCTCCTCCTCCTCCTCTTCCCCTCTTCCTCTCCCCCCACCTCTTCCTTAGCCATGCGGGCTCAATCATGTTTGGGCTCAAAAACCCAAGGCGTCAATTCCACAGAATTGACGACGTCGCCTCCTATACATAGGAGGGGCGCCTGTTTCATACATTGCCTCCTATATCTTGGGGTCGATGGGTGCTCGGGGTTGTACCCCCCACACCTTTTCCCACACGTGTAGGTCTTCTTTCAGGTGTTGCGCATTTCCAACGATCCCTTCACCACCATGATCAGCCCGCGGTGGGAACCAGAGCTGGGGCGCCTTGCTCCGACTATGGGAGTTGCTGGAATAGGCTTGGACCTGTCCGCGCACCTCCTGTTTCCAATGGTTGACGCGCTGCTGGGTCATATGGACCTCAATGCTGGTGGTTTCCTTAGCTGCAAGCCAGCTCATGTCTTTGAGCCAGTCAGGGTAAAGGCACCACTCGGCCGTCGCCCTGGTAGTCCATGTGGCCCGGGTGGCGTCGCTGTTCTATTTATTGTGGAGCTCTTTGATTGTGCGCAAGCGGTCCTGGATGAACTGGCTCGTGATCGCCATGCCCATATTGGTACTGAACGCCAGGTCAATGCACGTTGCGCTGACTTTGCGCCACCATCTAGAAAGCTGCGCCCCCCCCCTCCGCCGCGGCCTTAGGCGAGTTGCGGATGGAAGCGACCAGTTTCACGTTGGGCTCGTCCAAGTCGCCCCTGCCCTGGTACTGCCTTACGCTGTCTGCTGAGATCTGGTAGCGGTTGATGAGCTCCCTTTCGGCACTGCTGGCCCATAGGGCATGCGCCCATGCGAGGTCATCTTGGTCACGCACCAATTCAGCTTCCCGCAGCACGTCGTGATAGGAGGGCGGTGGCCGAGGAGCTCCCACTGGGAGCTCCCGCGGCCAAGGCTTGGGCAGGCACATCTGCTGCGCCAGAACCGAACCAGCTCCTCGGGCAATGGTGATGGCGACGCCCCAGCGGGTGGCGATGGGCAGCCCTTGAGCCTGTAGATGGATCGCACCATGCCCCTGATGGTGTCGGAAACGAGAAAGTACTCGATCGTCCTGCCTTATCCTGCCACGCAGGCCCAGGTAGTAGCCGCCGCGATCGTCGCTGGGGAATTCTGCTCCTGGGGGGTCATATTCCAAACGGCTCCAAGCACAAAGGGCCCCCCAACCGCCTTCATCCACGTTAAGACGTCGCGCGGCGGGAATTGGTCGCAGACTTCCACGTCCGTGCTAGCGCAGAAGTAGAACGAGATGAAATAAAATCCCCCTGAAACCATGCCTTCGCATAACTGGGCCACGAAGCGCTCCGGTTGCGGCTGCTGCGCCCCTCGCCCCAGTGAAAGGTGGGGCAGCAATAGCAATATCCGATTGCATGAGAATTCCCACGCCGGCCGAGGCAACGCGGTCCGTTTTGCCCGGTTTGGCGGCCGGAAGGGAAGCGCGCCAACCTCCCCACTTCAACCTGGCAGCGGCGTTACCGACGCCGTCGCCAAGGAGCTCGTGCTCTTGAATCGCCATCCCAGCGGAATCCCATCGAGAGAGCACCTCGCCCACAGCGGAGATCTTCTGGCCCTCGGCCTGGGCCAACGTGACGTTCATTGTGGCCAGCTTCCAAGTTCTGGGCCCCCTCACTGCGGCTCGCTATGCCGCTTGCGGAGGCCCCTGCGAGTGGAGGCGCACGCTGCGAGACGCCCTGAGCTGTTCAGGCTGGGGGGGCACCGTGGCGGTCGTGGCGCTGCCTCCGTGATCGCCAAGGGTGGATCAACAGTGAGGTCTACGACGGAGGTGGAAGTCGTCGCAGCCGCGGCAGTGTCACACCCTTGGGAACCCTCGCCCAACTGGATGGTTGAGTCCAAGGGGTCATCCCCCGCGAGATCGATGCATTCGCCGCTACCAAACCCGCCTCCTGTCAGATCGATGCATTCGACACAGTTGGAGGCGAAGCCACTGACAACGCCTCCATTGCGCAGCCCTTTTACGGTCCCTAGGGGTCCAGCAATCGACTGTCGGGATGGCGGGAACAGCGCTGGTTCGCCCCCGGCCCCATCTCCACTAACCGGGTCTGCCGTCGCCCGAAAAACACCAGTTACGGCAAACCTGGTTTAGTGAATCTGACCAATTGAGGGGCCCCACGGCCCAATAATCTGACCAATTTAGGGGCCCCAGGGCCCTACCACTAACCGCGTCCCCTAACCCAGGGTCTTGGCTATACCCGACTGGTACTTAGTACCAGTCCAGGCCACTCAAGATCAACAACGTTGTAGTCCCAGAAGCTTGGCCCCAAGCGTGTGGCTGGTCCACTGTGAACGTTAAATCTGCCGCTGTTCTCGTTCACGTAGTGCAGCGGAGAGACGGCCCTGGAACGTGGGTCCTGGAGACGAGGTAGGGGTGGAAGAGGCGGCGGCGTCGGCTGGCGGGGCCAAGCCTGTCCTAGAAGCTTCAGCTGCTGCGCCTGTTGCTGGTCCTGCAGGTTCCCCTCCTCCTCCTCCTCCTCCTCCTCCTCCTCCTGGGGCGGACCCTGTATCGGTCTTCCGCGTTTTCCCTTCGAGTCGCCGAAGCTGGTCACGTTGTGCTTCCTGGGCCTGTTTGGCCTTGCCAAGGGTGGCCTTGAAGATGTCGGCCAAGCCGGCCTGGACCTGTTTAGCGATCTCGTCTTTTCGCTTGTTAAGCTCGTCGAGGTCGCTCGCTTCCAGGTCGTAGTCGCGCTTGGCTGCGTCCGTGCCCAGGAAGTCGTCCATGGTGAGGATGGTCTCAAGCGTGCCGTGCCCCTCGACCAGCTCGCGGATGCTGATCGTGGGAGGCTGCTTGACGCCCTACTCCGCAAACTGGCAGTGCAAGCCGGAGACAGCCTGCTGGTGCTCCTTCTTTGCATCGTCCAGCTGACCGCTGAGGTCGGCGACGCGGTCGAAGACGGCTGCGCGGGACTTATCCCACCGCTCGAGGCGTTCAAGATCAGCTTGGATCCGCTCCTGGAGGTCACTGACGACGAGCTCGGGCCGCTCGAGCTGCTGGCGTGCAGTAAGGGGGCGCGGGGTGGGCTGCTTTCGCGACCCAACTAGCGCTGCTGCCCCACTGGGTCACCAGCGTCACGTGCCATGTCGGCCATCAGCTGGGCCTTGGCAGGGTCCATGATGACCAGAGGCCCTGGCGGCAGGGGAAAAGTTTGAGCAGCAAGCCCACTGGGCTTGCCGCTCTGGGAGGTCTGTCGAGTTCCTCCTGGTCCTTTGCCTCCTCCGAGGTCCTTGCCTTTGCCTCCGCCCTTGCCCCCTTTTGTCTCAGGGAGCTGGGGAAGTGGCCACACCAGGGGGAGGAAGGCTTGGGCGCCGTCTCCTGGAAAAGCGGGCCCACTGGGCCCGCCCCCCTTGGGCTTCTTGCCTGTAAGGGACGAGCCGCACTGTGGCCATAACTGGTAGCCAACGTAGTTCTTCTTGCAATGGCAGGTAGGGCGCGAGACGCCCTTGGCGCCGTTGGCGACGTATCAGTCACCGTCCTCGGCCGTAGGGCGTGTCCAGCTGCCTCCCCAACGCCTCCTACGTTCTTCCGCTCATGGCGTTGTCGATGAATGACGAGGAGCAGCGGCAGCACCAACAGACACCTTGCCAATGCCAGCCTTACCGCTGCCACCTGCCATTGCAGTGCTCCACCAGGAGCTCACTGAAAATGGCTTGTATCCTTTAGAGATTGGAACCTTGGTGGGGGAAACAAAAAAAAAACAAACAAAACAAAAAAACAAAAAAAAAAAAAAAAAAAAAAAACCCGGAGAGGACGGGACACACTCCGGACTGAGTTAGGGCAGAGAGGAGAGTCGTATTCACTTTGTGTAATCGTGAAGAGGAAAGAAGAGGAAGGAGCAAGGGAGGAGGGGAGGGGGAGGGAGGAGGGTGGGGAGGATGGAGGGAGGAGGTGAGAGGGATAGGAGGGAGGAGAGGGGAGAGAGAGGAGGGAGGGTAGAGGGAGGGGGGATGGGGGGGGGGAGGGGGGAGGCGGGGGGGGGGACGGGGGGCGAAGGGCCCCCGATTATCCTGTCGGCTCCTACGGCTTCGGGGCGCCACCGCTCCCGTGGCGCCTGCCGTGTCGGCCCGCCGTGGGCAGACAGGGACGCCGGTGGCGCGCGGCTGGGGGGCGCGCCTCGGACTGCCGAGGCGCGCGAGGGGCGACGGGATGGGGCGAGGAGGGTGGGGCGACGGGCGGGATGGTGTGGGATTATCACTACTCAGCCCTCCATTCCACCCTCCATACCAATCCGCCTACGAATCATAAACCCATCCTCATTCCTCACATCCTCCCTCCGCCTCCTCCCCCTCCTCCTCTCTCTCGGCCTTCCTCTGTCCTTACTCCACCCCTCCTCCCCTTTGTCTCCTCCTCCTCCGCCCCCTCGCCATCCCCCCGCCCTCCAACTTCCTTCCTCATCCTCTCCCTCAATCCTCCCTTCCTCCTCCTCTTACCTCCATCCTCCATCCTACTCCCTCTCCTCCTCCCTCCCCCTCATTACTCAACATCCTCCTCGCGCTCCTCCTTCTCTCCTCGGCCTCCTCTCTTCCTTCCTACACCTCCTCCTCTTCTCCCCATCCTCCGACCCTCCTCTTTTTTTTCCCTCCTAATCCTCCTCAGCCCACTCCTGCCTCACCACGCCTTCCCCCCCTCTTGTCCCCCCCCCCCCACCCCATCCTCCTCCCCCCACTCCTCCCCCCACCTCCCCCCTCCCCCTATACCTCCCCCTCCCCCCCTCCCCCTTTTTTTACCTTTTATTTATTACCTTTCTTTTTAACTTTTTCTCATCCCTCCCCCACATCTCATCCCCCCCTCCGCCCTCTTCTCCTCCCTCCCCTCCTCCCTCCTCCTCCTCCTCCTCCCTCCCCCTACTCCTCCTCATCTCCTCCCTCCTCCTCCTCCTCCGCCCTCCTCCTCCCGCGCCCGCGAGGAAGAGGGCGCCGAACCCCAGGCGGGCCGGGGCCGCGCCGCCCCAGGCGCTCGACGGCGGCCGGGCGGCGAGAGGCGTCCGCGGGGGCCCGCTCTCTGGGCGCCGCGCTCGCGAAAGGACCGGAGGGGCGCAGGTGGCCCTCAGTGGGCCACCTTCTCGGGCAGTGCGAACACGACCCAGAGCTCCAAAATTCCAGAATGTTTGAAACCGCGTTTTGTTTGTTTGTTTGTTTTGATGCTTTGAAATTCGTTGTTTTTCAAGTTTATACTACTGCACCATGGTATTCCAACGGCTCGTCTTTTTAAAAGAAAGCAGGAAAGGGGGTCAAAGCCGAGTGGGCCCTGGAAACGACAGGGCCTTTTTGTTACCGGTTCCGTTTTGCCTTTTTTGTTGCCGGTCCCGAAGCCGAGTTTTGATACCAGCTCCGTCGCCGTTCTTTTACGGGTTCCCGCTGCGGCTCCAATCCTGGAGCCGTTTTTGTTGCCGTTTCCGGTCGCCGTTTTTTTGCCGTTTCCATTTTCAAAGGACACTTTTTCAGAAACGGTGAAAAAACGGTGGCCATATGTCGAATAGGGAATCGACTGCTGAATTGATTTATCCCAGCGGTGATCTGTTCGCCGAAACCATGGGGAATTCGTGGAATGGTCGCAGGCCTACGAACATACTGCCTCGCTTTTGTAGTCGTCGATCCCCTACTCGACCTAATTGGCTGCGCGCACACGGCGGGATCAGCTCACGCAGCCGAGCTACCAGGCTCTCCCTCCCTCCTCCCATCCCTCCTCCCTCGCGTCTCTCCTGACTTCCCCGAGGGCGTGCCTATGGGCGGTAGCCAGGGCCCCTCTGGCTGCGAAGGCCTGCAGGGACTATGGGTCGGAGGCGCTCACAGAGGGGAGGGGCGCCGCGTATACGCGGGAGTATGCCCCCTGGGTCACAGTCAATGAGTCATTCATCTCCCCCACTCCTCCTCCGAGCTCTCTTCCTCCCTCCCCCCCACGAAGCGCTGTCTCCCCCAAGTGGTGCCAAGGGAAGGAGTATGAAGCGGCCCCAGAGGAAAGAGGCCCGCGACCGCTGCGCGTGGGGCATGCGACGGCCTGACAGACAGCATAAGCGTCCGCCTCCAGGCTGTGCGCGACCGACCCTCCCTCCGTCCCACCTCGCGATAGCGCCGTCTGTCTTGCGCGAAGAGTCGCAGGGCTGGGGCGGACGGACGGGAAACCCTCGAAGCATGTCAGAGTGTACGCTTATGTGCGCTTCGGGCACTAAAGGAAACGACAACACCATGCACGCACGGAGACGCTCTCGGACTCAACCCGCGCCTCGCTCGAGCCGCGTGGCCCGACCGCCAAGCCGAGGCAGCCGCGGAAGCGTCGCCCCCTGTGCCAGATGCGCCGGCCTGACGACAGCGCAGCGACCGCGCCGCGCGCCGGCGCAGACCTGGAACTCGACGCTGGCGCCCATGTTACCGGCGCCCGTGCTTCTTTCCATAGCGAGAGCTATCGAGAGCTGGATTGGGCTGCAAACCAACCGGATTGCCCATCGCGCAGCGAGCGCGGGGCCGCGCCAGGCGAGGGCGTGCAGACCGGCGCCCAGGCCACGCGATTACACGCAACCGCACGCCAACACGGCGTGCAGACCGGCGCCCAGGCCACGCGATTACACGCAACCGCACGCCAACACGGCGTCTGGCGGCCCCATCTGGCGCATTATTTGCAGCACCCGTGCCTCCTGCTGCCGCTCCGGCAGACACCTGGAGAGGAGCAGCGCGCTGGTTGGCCCTCTTTTGCTCATGTGCGTGCGCACACGGCTGCTGCTAGTACTGTGCCTTCTGCGAAGATGCATTGGGGATTGAAAGGACTCGACGGCGGACAGGCTCCTCGCATTTCAGCTCAGGTCTGCTGGCGAAAGGGCGCGCACGTCCGAGGCTCCAGAACCTTGTGTCAAGACCCTGGCGCATTGCACGCAGCTTCAATGACGGCTGCAAAGCGCAGTGGGTGGTGAAACCCGTAGCAGTTCCAGCAAGACAATTGGATGGTGGGAAAAGCGATTGCGCTCATGAGCTGCTGTCGGCACTCGCTCTGGAAAAAAAACGCGCAAACTAAATCCAGATGAAACGCGTTTAGTACTAACTATGCGCGGGGAGAAGAGCCGCCTGCATTCGCGCACCATTCCGAGCTCGCACTCCGGACAGCTGACGGGCAGGTACAGCCTGAGGCTCCCACACACCGCAGACCCACGAGTATACTACCCCTTCTTAGGGAAAGGAACTACATACACCGACGCTTATTCCGACCCTGCGCTGAAATTCGCACAGGAACGCGGATCCTGGTGTATACAGGATCCTGGTGTGTACATTTTTCGCTGCTTCCCTTGGAAAACGGGGGAAAGGCATACACCACACCACCCCGACGTCGTCCCCGACCCTCAAAAAGTCGTGGGATTGAAAAAACAACCCGCCACTGGTAATGTATATGTTCCAGTTTCCGACTTTTGGCAGTTTGTGCATGGCCCGTCGACCCCTGGGTGCACCCGACAAGTCG
>CAUYUJ010016607.1:25000-40000 GCA_963575745.1 Prorocentrum cordatum
CTCCTGGTGGCGCCGCCGAGACCTCGGCACACGCGAGCCCCGGACACTGTTAGGCGTATCCCCCGTATCAGCCTTCCGGGTGGCTGCCACACGTGTCCCTGGCCCAAGATTGGAGGGGCGCTGGGACACACACAAACCAATGCACACAGATCCTGGGACGCCTGATATGTTCCAACATGTTCTGGGTTTCGCCTTCCCCCCCACCTCCCATATTTGCACATGCATTCCTGGGGATCGACGATTCCTTGTGTCTGTGTGTTTCTTTCCATCCTGGCCTTAGGCGTATACCCTGGATCAGCTTTTTAGGTGCTTGCCAACGAAAGTGTCCCTGGCCCAAGATGTCCGTAGCTGGGCCCCGTGATGGGTGCCATGGATAGGGGGCCACTTGCGAACCCTACCCCTACCCCCCACGATTTCTGAGGGGGAGGGTGGGGTTCACTTCGCTCGGGAGCTCCCGAACGAAGTGAACCCCACCCTCCCCCTCAAAAATCGTGGGGGGTAGGGGTAGGGTTCGCATGTGGCCCCCTAATGGAGGCCGTGGGGGCCTACTTGGAAACTCCCGGTACACGCCAGCCAGGGAAAACCCGAAAGTGGTGACCGTCGCGGGCACTCGGGGGCTCCAACGATCTGCGTCTCTCTCGGAGACCCTCAACCATGTGGCTGAGGGCCCACGCGAGCCAGGTAGGCTTGTTGGTAGGACTACGGCCTGAATCCGAGTCCGTGCACGTCTGGCCACCATTCGCCTCCGAGTCGGAGGCGCTGCAGAACTCAGACTCGGACTCCGCCGCGTCTTCCGCGCAGAAGCACTTCCCTTACCAGCCTGGAACATATCCCTATCCCTATGCTGGGAATCTCCTCATCACGATGCCAATCTTAGGGATTCCCGTATTCCCCACATCCAAAATGGGGTTCTTGTTTTCTCTGCACACGCCGCGCAGGATCTCACACACCATTTTTCCTCTCTCTCACTCTCACTCACCATCATCGCCATCATCATCACCATCAACCAGCATCATCGTCATCACACGCACACACTCATCATCATTACCATCATCATCACCATCAACCACCATCACCGTCATCACTAGTCATCATCATCATCCTCATCATCATCATGGTCACCATCATCACCACTCGATCACCCACTCACTCACTCAATTACTCACTCATCCTCACTAGGCTTCGGAGGCAGTGGTCCTCCGACGGTAGGACCGCCGCCACTCTCAACATCATCGTCACCATCTCCATCATAATATCTCGATCACCCACTCAGTGGCCATCATCATCATCATCCTCATCATCATCATGATCATCATCATCCTCATCCTCATCCTCATCCTCATCATCACCATCACCATCATCATCATCATCATCATCATCATCATCATCATCATCATCATCATCATCATCATCATCATCATCACTCATTCATCATAAACAAATCATCATCATTCGCTCACTCATCATGTCGTCATCAGGCGGGAGCCTCTGAGTGAATTGCGAGGAAGTCTCAGGCGGGAGCCAGCTCCCTATGGGGCCCGCAAATCATGTCACTAACCCGAGCGGGTCATCGGAACGTTGTAACTGTCGTCACTTTTGGGCCACTGAGGCTTGAATATACAGGGAGTATCAGGCGGGAGCCTCGTCTCTGAGTGAATTGCGAGGAAGTCTCAGACGGGAGCCCCCTCCCTATGGGGCCCGCAGATCATATTACTAACCCGAGCGGGTCATCGGAACCTTGTAACTGTCGTCACTTTTAGGCTCTTGAGGCCTGAATATGGAGGAAGTATCAAGCGGGAGCCTCGTCTCTGAGTGAATTGCAAGGAAATTCTCAGGCGGGAGCCCCCTCCCTATGGGGCCCGCAAATCAGGTTACCAATCCGAACGGGTCATCGGAACCCTGTAACTGTCGCCACTTTTGGGCCCTTGAGGCTTGAATATAAAGGAAGTCTCGAGCGGGAGCCTCGTCTTTGAGCGAATTGCATAGAAGTCTCAGGCGGGAGCCCCCTCCCTATGGGGCCCGCAAATCATGTTACCAGTCCGAGCGGGTCATCGGAACCCTGTAACTGTCATCACTTTTGGGCCTCTGAGGCTTGAATATGCAGGAAGTATCAGGCGGGAGCCTCGTCTCTGAGTGAATTGCGAGGAAGTCTCAGACGGGAACCCCCTCCCTATGGGGCCCGCAGATCATGTTACTAACCCGAGCGGGTCATCGGAACCTTGTAACTGTCGTCACTTCTGGCTTCTTAAAGCCTGAATATGGAGGAAGTATCAGGCGGGAGCCTCGTCTTTGAGTGAATTGCAAGGAAGTCTCAGACGGGAGCCCCCTCCCTATGGGGCCCGCCGGTCATGTTATTAATCCGAGCGGGTCATCGGAACCCTGTAACTGTCGTCACTTTTGGGCTCTTGAGGCTTGAATATGAAGGAAGTATCAGGCGGGAGCCTCGTCTCTGAGTGAATTGCGAGGAAGTCTCAGACGGGAGCCGCCTCCCTGTGGGGCCCGCAGATCATGTTACTAATCCGAACGGGTCATCGGAACCCTTTAATTGTTGTCACTTTTGGGCCTCTGACGCTTGAATATGCAGGAGTATCAGGCGGGAGCCTCGTCTGTGAATGACTTGCAAGGAAGTCTCAGACGGGGCTTCCTGCAGCTGAAGCCCACCGGCAGCATCGGGCTCCTGACGGACGTGAACGAGCGCGTGGACGACGGAAAAGGGTCGTACAAGTACGCGGAGCCGCCGACGGTGGAGATACAGCACGCCATCAGGGTCTTCTCTCATATCCCCTGCGTCTTCGAGCTGAAGGGCACAAAGCGCTTCGAGTCGGGGGACCCTCTGATCGCGCTCTTGGGCTGCATGCGCGAGGGCAAACGCTTCCCACCAGAGGTCTGGTCTGCCTGGGAGAAGACGTTGGCCTCGGACA
Organism: Prorocentrum cordatum; assembly: GCA_963575745.1. Classification (NCBI taxonomy): domain Eukaryota; class Dinophyceae; order Prorocentrales; family Prorocentraceae; genus Prorocentrum; species Prorocentrum cordatum. The sequence continues at coordinate 27,922 of CAUYUJ010016607.1, forward strand.
ACCACGGCGTCCTGGACCCACGGCACCAGCACGAGAATTTCCGGCTCGGCTACGGTATGGGCATCTACTGGGAGACGCTGGCGAGGTGGATCAACACGCGCGCTCGTCGCGACGCGCGGCGCCTCGGCGTCCCCCTCGTTTTCCTGCAGGCCGTAGACGAGTGCGGCACGATTCAAGGCGACCCAGACGCAGGCCGGCGCCTCCTGAACGTCCCGAACATGCACAAGACGGGAGACATCCACGGCGTCTTACCGGCACACGTCGGCATGGAGGTCCGGTTCACGGCCGTGCAGGAGGAGCTGAAGAAGAAGTTGGGGCTCGTGCAGGAGCAACGGGCCACCATCGTGTCCTTCGAGTTTCACGCAGACGACGAGCGGGACTACGAGGAGTGCGCGCCGGGCCAGCTCTTCCGCCCCCGCTTCCTACCGCATGGAATCTGGCTGCAGGTGCACGGCTTCCAGGAGCCCCCGATCTACATGGAGGTCGCCGAGGTGCTGCTGCAGGGCGCCGATGGCGCTGCCGACGACGGCGATGCCGAAGCGCGGGCGAGGAGCTTGCTCATGTTCAGGCCCAGCGAGCAAGAGCTCACGTGGCAATGTTCGGGGGCGCACACTGTGCGCCGCTCGGGGTTCACCCTGACGCATGCGTCCTACCTGACCTCCACGCTGTCGCAGGGCCAGACGCTGCGCAAGGGCGTCACCATCGACTGCGCCAGGGATGAGGACGCTGGCCGCAAGGGCATGTCGGACGAGATGTGGTGGCTGCACCTCTACGTCATGTTCTCCCGCGCCACGTGCATGCGGAACATGCTGATCCTGCGGCCGCCCGCGCGAATTCCTGGAGCGCGGGCCGCCGGCGTCACTGCGGAAGGCGCTCCAGGAGTTCGACAAGAGAGCGGTGGATTCCAGGGCTGAGGCGGAACAGCTCGCGGCAGAGCTGGGTTTCGTGCCGCCGCCCGCCTGAGCGCCGCGGCGCGCACCTAGAGGCCCACGGGGTTGTCCCAACGGCTGGCTCCCGCGCCCCTGCGGCCTGCGAGGTTGCCCCAACGGCCTGGCCCGAAGGGTTGTCCCGAAGGCATCGCGACGCCGTCGGCAAACGGCGCCGACGCGGCAACAGCGCCGAGGAAAATCGGTTGGTTGCCACGACCAGTGAGGAAAGGGGCAGGGGGAGGATGGCGCGATAGGAAGAGGAATGAGGAAGAGAGGGCAGTGCAGAGGGCGAGAGGAGAGGGTGTCCGCCAGGGGGAGGAGGAAAGGGCAAAGGGTAAGCTAAACAGATTGTCATGTGGGGTCCTACCGTCGGAGTAATTTTTGAGGGCGAATCCCTAAGATTGTCATCGCCTTTTGGCGAATCAATCTTAGGGATAGGGATACGTTCGCGGCTGGTAATTCCCCGGTGCGTGGAACGAGGAGAGATCGGCCTCGACCAGGCCAACATCTCTGAGCGCGGCAGCTCGGGGACTCGGGCTGGGCAGGGGGCTCCCACACCAAGGCCGACGCCTCCGGACACCGTGAGCAGAAAGACTGTGGCAACGAGGTCGTCTCGTTGTGACGATCCTGGCCGACAACGCCTGTGCAGATCGTGGATTTGGCGAGAGTGCTGCCAATCTCGTCGTGGTAACCCTCGAAAGCTGTGGGCGCAAGGGGAGAGCACCACGGCACGTTGACACACTGCCAACTCAAGACCGAAGAGATATATTAAATCCGACCCACAAAACAATGGACCCTTTCCCGGGAATCGGCTTTCCATCCTGCATCCTTCTTCGACGGTGCCGAGGCCCGGTAAGGGCACCCGGAGGCCGCCAATTACCAAAGACTCCAGCCAGAATCTCTCGAAACGAGTAGATCTGATGATGACGACGACAACGACGACGACAACGACGACAACGACGGCGACGACGGCGACGACGACGACGACGGCAACGGCGACGACGACGGCGAGGACCATCCGGCCACGGTGCGCCGGCCCGGCCGGGCGCACCGCAGCCTGCAAGGCCCCCGGGCGCAGGCGGCATGCTCAGCCCTGCCCTGTGCCTTTTTCCCGCGAGGAGGAGGAGATGAGGGGGAGGAGGAGGAGGAGGACGACGCCGACGTTTACGACACCTGGAACGACGACAGCGACGACGTCTAGGACGTTTACGATGGCGACGACGAGAACGACGACGACGACAGCGACCGCGACCACGTCGACGACGACCACGACGACGACGACCGCGACGACGACGAAGACGACGACGACGACGACGACGACGACGACGACGACGACGACGACGACAAGGACATCGACGACGGCGACGGCGACGCCGACCACGACGATGGCGACGACGTCTTCGGCAACGTCGACGACGGCGACGACGCCGACGACGTCAACGAAGACAACGGAGACAATAACGACGACGACGGGGACGAAATTGACGACGTCTTCGACGGCGATGGAGACGGCGACGGCGTTGACGCACGCGACGACGGCGGCGACGGCAACGACGTCGACGACGCCTTCGGCGGCGGCGGCCACGACGACGACGTCGACCCCCCCCGACAAAAAAAAACGTCGGCGGACCGGCGGCTGCTCCAGCGGCTGCCCGGGCGGCTGCCCCAGGGGTTTGCCCGGGGGCTGCCCCTCCGCGCGGGCTCGCGCGCCCGCGCGGGCCGAATCATCGCCATCGTCATCATTTTCGTTGTTTTCGTTGTCCTCGTCGTGGTCGTCGCCGTCGTCGTCGTCGCCGTCGGCATCGGCGTCGTCGTCCTCGCCGCCGCCATCGTCGGTCGTCGTCGTCCTCCTCCTCCTCCCCCTCCCCCTCCTCCTCCTCCTCCTCCTCCTCTCCCTCCTCCTCCTCCTCCTCCTCTCCTCCTCCTCCTCCTCCTCCTCCTCCTCCTCCTCCTCCTCCTCTTCCTCCTACATGTATACATACACGGCACATACAAGCGAACCAATACATGATCGGAGCCCTCTCCTACGTGGCGTGGGGTTCGATATGAAGGTGACACGCGCGGAAGGGGCGCCCGAGAGCCCGAGGACAGGGTGTTTAACCAAGGGGGTCAGAAATCAGCAGTCCAAACGACCCTGCGGTCTGGAGCCTGTGGCCCATACAGGAGGTGTCTCGGCGATTGCTCGATGACCCTCCATGGTTTGGAAAAACGACCCCCCGTTGTGGTCGGGCAGAACTCCGTTCCGCATCATTCTTAATTGATCAATTTTGTGGGCCGTACACGGAGCAGCCAAAATGATTGCAAAAAAAATCTGCGGCCCCTGCTAAAGTGATCCTGCTTGCCCATAGATCATGGGGCGGTACAACAGGAGCGGACGGGCAGAAAACAGCGGCAAGACACCTCGGGAAGGGCGCGCAAGGGCCACGCCTGCACCGCCAGGGTTGCCACGTCGAGCGGCCGCAGCCCACGCGCTGCCAAGTGTCCAGGCCCCACGCAAAGATGCGGGGCACATGGATTCCTCGGTCCATATCTTTTCTCTGGGGGGGCCCTCGGGATCTTCTCCAGGTCGCCAAAAAAGTCGCGAGGTCGGCCCCACGGCCCAAACAGTGGAAACGAAAGCGACCACAAATCGTCCAGCCAGCGTTGAAATGCTGCGTCAACTGTCTTAACATCATTAAGTGAAACCTGACGTGTGGCAATTTCTTTGGCAAAGATATCGGCCCGCCCGTTCCCGGGGGCCCTCCTGTGCTTTTCCATCGCCCTGTCTCCTCTGGCCTGGTCATGGTGCACTTTGGTCTCATGTGCCACCCGACCCTTCATGTACGCGTGGGTGTATATTTGCCTCCGGTGTCCAGCCAGTGACTTTCCGTCACACCTGGGCCAAACTGCAGCCGCGGCTCAATGCACCACTGCACAGCAAGCCTGAAATAAATGCGTTTGGCTCGGCGCCCACTGGCAGGCGAAGGCGCGCGCAGGCGCGCGGGCGCGAGCGAGACCACGCCGCTCTGCGAGGTCGGCATTGCACGAAACATAAGATGGCAAAGCACCTCGGGTAACGCACTGAAGGTCTCCGTTCTAAATGACTCCAGCAGCGCGCCCCCCCCCCCCCCCCCCCCCCCTCGCAAGGAGGGGGGGGGGGGGGGGCGGCCCACGGAGCTGCCGATGGAGATGCCCATCCCTGGGGCGTCTAAAACAAAGTGGTCGATTTCAACCCCTATGTCTCAGTGATCGATCTCATCGCCACACAGAGGGGGCTTTTGAACAGGGGGAACTGGGGTCCAGAGACAACTGACGAGCGGGCCCATGGGCCCAGCTTCTCGAAACGCATCGACGAGCTCAGGGCCCAACTCCCGGCGACGATCCTTCCCGAAAGGACGCGCCCAAACCCTGTGGCAAGTGGCGCCGGGGGATCCGCAATGCTGGCACATTGGCGAAACTGTGCATCCTCGCCGGTGGAGGGCCGCGCCAGCGCAGTAGCATCCCGTCACAACTCGACGCTGGATCCGCTCATCCTCAACAGAGTGCTTAGACGAGCGCCAGGCCCTGCGGACAGGATGGGCCCACAAAGCCCCGCGGCGGATCTGGTCAGCCCAGAACTGGCCCGTTGCAATGTGTAACGCACCACTCTATGTAACTGCTGCCGTTGGATGTCCTGTCATAAGAGGCTCTGGGGCTGAACTGGGGGGGCGACAGTCAAATTGCAAACTGCGCCTCCTTTCACGCGGACACGGGCGGGGCCCGCAATTTCAGCCAGCCTTCTTGCACCAAAAACGCACATCGCGAGTGGGCTGGAGGCCACGCGGTGCCAGAGGCACGGCGTGGGATGGCGCAGGTGGAACGCTTCCCGCAATCCGCGGGCCGCCAGGTTATCCCTCGCCCAAAACTGGGCGCCCGCACCTGAACACGGTTCGACGCGGCACCTGCGGGCGGCGGCGGGGCGCGCGCAACTGGACCCTTGAAGGCCCACGTTGGCACCAGCGCCCCACGGGCCCATGCCGTCGGCCATCTGGAGGCGAAGGGCCCTGATCTCTTTGGGAGAGTGCCCTTGCACGTCTTCTCCATGCGTTCGATGCCGCGAGGGGAACGACCGGCGGTGAAATCCACTCCGAGGTTGGCGACATGGCCAGCAATGGTGCGTCCACATTTGCCTGGCATCCCTGGGGCCTGACTGGCCACCTCGCTGGAGTTGGTGGTGGGCTGCATTTTCTCGAGGGCAATGGGAAGCTCGAGCTCGCCAGTCATGATGTCGAACATCTGCGAGCGAGGCGCGCCAGGCCGCTCAAACAGTTCATCCCGGTCGGCGCGGCCACCAATGTCGCGGCGCCGTCAAAGTTGATAATGAGATCTGCGTCTTCGCCTAACTCAATGGCATTGGTCGATGGGGGCACGCGCGTCTTAATCTAATGCGCGGCCGTCGAGGGCCCAGCCGCAATCCCCATGGCCCATAGCAGGGCCAGGGGGCCACTGAGAGTCGAGTCCATCATAGGGCGCCGAGGCCAACGGCAGCTGGCAAGAGCGAATATGATCACGCGGGCCGGGAACGCGCACTGCCCGGACTCATTCCACATGGCCGAATGGGAAACATGTTCATGGCGCATTTAGAGGCCAGCAAGCAGGACCCCGCTGCACTCGCCATGCTCACGGCGAAGGTCGTTACGCACAGCCTGCCGCCACGCCGCGTCGGTCGTAGATCTGCGCGGGGCCACGTTGAAGGAAGGGCTGGCGGCGTCCGTGAATGGCGACGGTCGTCGCCATGAAACTTCTCGACCAACTCCGCAGCTCATCAACGTCGGGGCCCGGTGGGACATGAAGCCCACTTCTCCCTAGAGGGAGAGGTGGGGTCTCCTGTCCAACTGCCCCAGCCTGCTACCAAATGGGAATCTAGCTGGCGAGCCTGCTGAAAGAAAAAGAAGATCACAAACCTCGCCCTTGCACTCGAAGGCAAGCTCGGCGCGCCGTCGAGCTCTCGATGCCCCACCCGCAAGGGCCTCCACGCACCGCTTGCTCCATCCAGCTCTCTGCTGGACTCTCTCCTTGACCGGGCAGTGCGTTTCATGCTCATGGGGATGCAAGATGCTGCGCAAAAGTACATCCGCCATCGCGCGCCCCTGGGGCAAGAACCTGGACAAAGGCCCGCCTCGCGTTTTAATGCTCCGGGCGTGCTGTGGGGGGCTTGAAAACGCCCCCGGTGCCTCTGCGATCGGGGCCGGCGAAAAGGGAGCGCAGCTCTTGCAGACGCCTGGCCAGCCAACCTGCGCAGCGCTCTTCCGACGGGCGACGGCGTGTCCCGAATGATGCGGGGCGCCCCGAAGTCCACCGGCTTGACTTGATACGGGAGGCCCCCTCGTCTGCCTTTCGATGAAATGTTAGTGCGGGGGGGGGGGGGGGGCCTTCGAGCTCTGCCCGGGACCTGGCGCACCACTCCGTATTAACGTTGTTCAACCTGTTCTCAAGAGGCGGTTATTATTTGGGTTGGGGCGCGAAAACCTGCTTCCCTTTGTTTGAATAGTTCCGAAGCCTGACAACTCAAGTCGGCATCATCGGGCGGGGGTGGGGAAGGTCCAGTAGGCAGTTTCACTGCCAGGGCCTCGCACTGAGCAGGCTGGCTCGCCCGCAGGAACAAGAGCCTCCGACGCAAGATGCACGCCCACCGCCTCGCGTGGAAACACGTCGCCAGGGAGATCTGCCTGGGCGGAGATGGTAGCTCTGAGAAGTGGCGTACCGACCAATAAGTAATCCACAGTGGCGCGCCTGTCCTTCGCCGCGCAAGCGCGGGCGCCCGGGTCGAAGACTGCCCCCCCCTCATCGATCCAGTTCGCATCCCATGGTGAGCTTTTCTGGCGCTAAATTGCACTCGCCGCACGCCATGAAGGGCAACCCGCACATTAGAATATGGCATTCTAGTTCTCGGCGCATATCCAGGATCTCCTTCCCCAGGCCAACAGTTGAACGACAGTAGTTCGAATCGATGGAGATAACTCCCGAATTCCGCGCGCGGCAGGGGGGATGGGGCACCCGACCAGGGGGCGCAATGCCCGCACCAGACTCTTGCCACAAATAAAGGTAGCCCCTAAAAAGAATCGCTTCGCCACCCGAGGGAAACCCCGCCTGAGTGGCTTGGGCTGGATGGAGTCCAAAAGCTGCCCCGCCCTACCTTCTGGGCGACTTCCCGAGCCTCTAAATCTTGCGACTTGGAACAAATTATGTTCCCAGACCAGAATAGCATGGGCCTTCGTTGCCATCGCATGGCATCGGGCCCCGGCCCCCCCCGAGGCGTTCACCGCGCGGAAGTGGAAGGAAGGGCCCCCAGACACAGGGTGAAAGGGGGTCGGGAGGGCGATTGGGCAGAGGAGGGGCCTGGCCGGCTGTCCTACTCAAGCTACCGCTAAACACGCTCCTTCTTACCCCCAGCCTGCTGGCGACACGAGTTCGCCCTGCGGCTGCGGGGGCGGCGAGACGCGCGGCCCAACTCAGACTCTCGCTCACGGCCTGCTCCGTCTTCGGCTTGTTCGTGCCCTGGCTGTTGTCCTGGCTGTTGCCCTGGCTGTGGTCCTGGAGTTCCCGCTCGTCCCTTCGGCGCTGGCTGTTGAACTGGTTGAGCAAGTGCTGGTGCTGCCTCTTCTAGTGGTGTCGGAGCTGGCGTTGTTCCGCTTGACGCTCCGAACAAAGACCCCAAAACTGCCAGGGCCTGCTTGATGGTCTCTGGGTCCTTGTCGAAGGCTGTGGCTCGCTGAAGCGCCGTTGCCTTCCTGGGCGAGGTTGAAAAGCGCCTCTGGTGTAGGGGATGGGCCGCGGAGGCTCCTGGCAGCAGTTTCATCCGCGTCCCCCTGGGCTCGGCGACACTCCTGCTCGAAATCGCCACGTTGTTTGTTACGAGACTCCGCCATGCTCGCACGTGCCTCAGAAAAAAAAAGGCTCGCTGCAGGTCTTGAAGATGGGTCTGTGCATTCTGTACCTTTGTCCCCAAAAGCCTCACCGTCCTGCTGCGGGTCTCCACCAGCTCATCGAGCTTTGCGAGCTTGCCGCTGGCCACCAGCAGGCGTTGACTCTCAGATTTGGTACTGTCTCTGGCAACTCGTGGGTCTTGGAGCTTGGACTGCAGAGTCTCAACGGCGTCGCTGTCTCCTCCGTCTTCCTGCCTGGTGAGAGCGTCATGGGCGCGCTGCAAGAACTGGATCTCATGGCACACAACAGCTTGCTTCCGATCTCGGTCCATGTTGGCGTCTTCACGTGTACCTGCTTTGGAGGGGTCGGCACGTCCTGCAGTGAGAGAGCAGCATCGACAGGGCCAGGCGAACCAGCGCGTCCATCCTGGCCTTTGGCGCGGCCCGCATTGCCACCACGCCCTTCCTTGCCGCCGCTTCCGTTCGTGCCACCTCCTCTGTCATCGCCGTTCTGGGGCACGCCCCCGCGGGGGCTAGGGCCACCGCGGCCTGCGTGCCACCCAACAGTCGTCTTCGTCAAGTGCGACCAGCACCTCCAGCTCCGGTGAAGGTTGCGGCTGGTCGTCCACTGGCACTCGACGCAAGACCAGGCGAAGTCCCTTGGGCCTGTAAGCCGACGTTCCATCGCGGGGTAAACGGGAAAGTACTGTATTGTGTTCTGGATGCTGCCTCCGACATGGCACGTGAGCCCGTCGAGTTGAAAACAATATATGGGCCACCCCTGGCTTGGCAGCCACCTGGTGGGGCCCCGAGATGCTTGGTCTCTCGTTACCACCTCGAGAAATGGTTTACTTGAACCAAAATGGCTACGGACCCTCTTCTCCTCCTCCTCCTCTTCCTCCTCCTCCACCTCCTCCTCCTCCTCGTCCCCTCCAACTCGTCTCCTCCTCCTCGTCTCCTCCTCCTCCTCCTCCTCCTCCTCCTCCTCCTCCTCCGCCTCCTCCTCCTCGTCTCCTCGTCTCGTCTCCTCGTCTCCTCCTCCTCCTCCTCCTCCTCCTCCTCCTCCTCCTCCTCCTCCTCCTCCTCCTGTGGTCCTCCGAATTCCGAGGGCCGACCGGGCGGCTGCCCCAGGGGCCGGCCTGGGGCTGCCCCTATGCGAGCGCGCGCGCGGGGGGAGCGACTCGCCAACGGCGAGCGTGGTGAGGCTTCGGGCTGCGCACAGACAGCCCCCCAAGGTACAGGGAAGTGTTTAATACATGGGATGTAAAAAGTATAGTTTGTTTGATACATGATTAATGTAGAGATAAAGTTGTGCATGCACTCATCGTTGTTTCTAACACTGAATCCCTGCATTTGTAATACATGATCCGCACGCGGAGCATGTATTTGAAACGGCACTGCAACCTCTAGAAGTCTTTAGAATTCCCCAAACAAATGGAAGCACGTTAGCTTTTCGACGCCCTGATTGACGGACCGGGGCGCCAGCAATTCGCCGGCCCAACGGGCCAGAGGCGTGCTAAGATCTCCGGTGACTGCTTTACAATCTTTCTACTTCGCGCGCGCGGGGCGGCCCCTGGGGGCCCCCGGGCGGAAAGTACCCCGGCAAGGTCCCGAGAGAGTCCCGGGAGGAGTCACCAGGGCGCTCCAGCAGCGCACCAACGCGGCTCCGAGACGTCCCCGAGAGCCCCAAGAAGGGCCAAGAGGCTTCCAAGAGGCCCCCAAGATGCTACATGAGAGATGCCACAAGATCGCTCCAAGACGCCCACGATGGCGTTCACTCCCGAGGTTTTGGAGAGATTTTGGCGTTTCCACCTTTTCGGCTTCACGACACCCCAAGACGGCCCAAGAGGCCCCCAAGACCGCCCCAAGAGGGCCCAAGAGGCCCCCAAGAGGGCCCCAAGACGGCCCAAGAGGGCTCCAAGACGGCCCAAGAGGCCTCCAAGACGGCCCAAGAGGGCCCCAAGAACGCCCCAAGAGGGACCCCAGGGGGGGAACACGAAACAATATTTCGAGCCCTCGGCCCTCAGAAGTCCCCAGGAGGCCCCAAGAGGCCCCTAAGAGGCCCCAAGAGGCCCCCAACAGGCCCTCAGGAGGCCCCCAAGAGGCCCCCAAGCGGCCCCAGGAGGCCACCCAAATGCCCCCCCGAGCACGCAAGCAAGTGCCAGCGACGCTACACTATGGGCCGGCGGAATGAGCGAAGCGATTCAATAATGGACTATGTATACGTATATCTATAAATACACATACCTACATATGTATGTGTATATATAACCTCAGGAAGGCATTAAGAAACCCCCCTGGGTTATTCTTAGCACCCGGTTTTCTCAATATTCCAGGCGGGCAGTTTTAGCCGAACGATACACTTAGCACCCGCCGCACACAGAAAACAAAATCCTGCTAAGCTATGCTTGGCCCTGCAAAGCCCTGCAAAGCCCTGCAAAGCCCTGCTAAGCCCTGCTAAGCCCTGCTATGCCCTGCTAAGCCTTGCTAAGCCCTGCTTGGCCCTGCTAGACTGCTTGGCAGGAGCAAATCTGCGCTTGGCAGGCCTTAGCCAGGCCCCGAGTCCCCTCAGCCAGGTCTTCCGGTGCGGCCATAACGCTCCAGGGTGCGGGGGCGTTATAATCCACCGGAAAAGGGGGGGGGTTCTTAATGCCTTCCTGAGGTTATATACACAAGACTGCAGTGCGTTTCGCGCCGTGCACCTTGGTCCTTGAAGTTTGGTATGCAGGCGGAATGGCAGGAAAGTCAAGCCGAGAATCTAGCGATAACTCCTGTTTGCCTTTTCCGGCATCGCCGCTATGAAAATGTTATTCGTTATCCTTCCTCCATGCTTATTGTTCCTTATTTTCGCCATACCCTGCGCATTCTCCCCATCCTCCTCAGCTCTTTTTTGCGGAGGCTCCTCCTTGGAGAGCCTCTAGGGGCCTCACAAAAGTTGTTTCGGGCTTTCTCAAGACCTTCTGGAGGCCTCCTGGACGTATTCTGGGGGCCTCCGGGGGCTTCCTCGGGCCACCCTGCCTCCAACCGCCGTCTCCCTGAACGACCGAATCACGATTTGGAATTCTTCGGAGGGTGTCTTTGGGCCATCTTGGGCCGCCATGGGGCTCTCTGAGCGCCATTTTGGACCCGTGTTGTGCCGTTTTGGGGTTCTCTTGGACTGCCTGGAAGCCCTTTCGGATGGTTGTGGGGCGATTCGGGAGCCTCCCAGGCGGCTTCGGACGCCCAGAAGACCGCCGTCTTGGAGCGTCGGGAAGCCGAAAAGAGGAGAACCTCCAAATTCACCAAAAACCTACAGAAAATCAATGATTTTTGCCTCGGGGGGCCTTCTTGGGAGTGCTCTTGGAGGCCTCTTTGGGGCCGTCCTGGAGGCCTCTTGGGCCATCTTGAGGTCACATCGGTCACTCTTGGAGCGCTCTTGTGCTGTCTTGGGGGTCTTTGGGACGTCTCCGATGACCCCCCTGATCGCCCTAAGTGTGCTGGGAAGGCTTGGCAAAACGCCTTGCGAGGCCCGGTGGCCGGTTCGAGGCCCGTTCGGAGGGCCCCAAAGCCCCAGGTCCCGGGAGTCCGGTTTTTGTTGGGGGGGGGGACGAGTTTTCCCCCCGCCCGGGCTTCTAAAAAAATATAAAAAGAGGAATATATACATTCCTACACATACACATATTATCCGCTGCACCCGCCGCGCAACAACAACGACGACAACGACGGGATGAAAAAGGAGATTGTGAGCAAACTGTCGGCGAATAATGTGCCGATCCATATAGCGATCCTTTTACAAGCGCGCTCAGCATTCCTCTGTCGTGCAGGATAGCACAAGGAGCAGTAGTCCCTGGGAGAACGAACCCCCAAACACTACGTAGCCCCAGATGCACAAAACCAGAGAAACAAACTGCGGTGAACGAACTCATGCCGTCATAGATCTGGAAACGCTGAAAAATAGCACCCTTGAACATCTCAGATGGAACGATAGGGGGTAGACCAGCTCCGAGGGGGAACATCGAGCTTGAATCGGCTATACATCGCCGATAGATCGGCGATGGGCCCCGAATCGCGAAAGCGCATGCTCCTAGGCAGCGCAGTCACTCGGGCCCATGTCGTAGGTCCATGGGCGATTCGGGGTCGATGCGTCTCCCCTGAGCCTACCCACCTGACGTTGACCCTTACCCTCGACTCCGACCCTGAACCTCGACCTCTGGCTTCTCCGGGCCACAATTCGGACATCCCACGGCCGTTCGGGATCATCCAGGCACACCTGGAGAGACCTCGGCC
>CAUYUJ010016607.1:45000-110000 GCA_963575745.1 Prorocentrum cordatum
TCCCCAGTGGGGGTGATGCGGTGTTCCAGCGCAGAACCCCACAACACGACACAGATCGGAGAAACAACGGCTCGCTGGGAGACTGGAAATGAACACACAACAATGTGCTACAACGCGTTCACATGGTTCCGATGGAATAGGAAAGTACGGTGTGCAGGACATAAACTTGAACGGCCGTGGGAGAAATTGGGCACCTCCATCTCGCATCGTAATGCGGCGAGGCATCAACTCGGGATTTGTATCACAACACCACATCAGCATGCTGCAACCAGCCGCAGGCCTGGCCGACCCTGGGAGCTGATCACCAGGCGCCAGGAAAGGAACAACAAGAGCACGAGATGCCCGCATTTCCCTTGCACGCCCAAGCCGAGTCCAGTGCACCGACTCCGTCTGCACCGAAGGCGTCCCTCTGCGTTCCGTTCCCCAGGTGAGCGAGTGCAGTATATGTCTGGTGCGCCCATGTTCGCGGAGCATGTGCCGAGTACCGAAGAGAACGACCGCCCGCCAACCTGAGACGTTCCGTCGTACAGCACATCTGAAAGATGGTGAAATACAAAGATAAGAACTGTAACACTGTGCACAATTCTGAAAAATCCCGTAGGAAAATACCATTGGCCAAACACTGGTACAAGCCCATTGCGACACGGTAAGTGAAGGCGCGCCGACGGGCTTGTATGTGAGTGGACCCCAACCCATTTTGGCACAGTAGGTGAGAACGTGCCGATGGGCATGTGGGGTCGTCTGCTGCCACTGCCGCCCTTCTCGCATGTACCGATCCAAGCATTGTAGCTGAAGGCGTTGGGCCTCGCTCGGCAGCGCCACCGTCCGCTGCCTCGGTTTGCTCGTCTGGCACGCGCTGTTCCAGGCGTGGCGGCACCAGCTCGTTGATAGAAAAGAGCGGCACTGTAGATGACGCCACCAGCAAGCGCCAGGGAACCCCCCTTGCGGTGATGAGGGGTTGCAGCACTAAGGGTGACGGCACCTGCGGGGGCAGATGGCTCCGGATCCTGTCGGAGGCTGAGTGCCCTAGGGCGGCCGCCTCAGTTCGTCCCACTTCGTCGCACAGAAAAGCGGCAAACACGGTGCCGAAGCCTGGGCGTCCCTCAAGCGCCGACGTGGAGGCGTGGGACGTGACCATGACCCAGCGATAAGCCAAAAAGCGGGCGGCCGCTCCCCCCCCCGCCCGTGTGGGTCGAGGGGTTGCCGAAGCCCGTGGGAAGAGCCCACGGAGGAGCGGCGCCTGCGGGGCCTACGGATGGGACGGGGCCACATGTGCTTGAGAGGAGGAGGAGGAAGAGGAGGAGGAGGAGGAGAAGGAAGAGGAGGAGGAGGAAGAGGAGGAGGAGGAGGAGGAGGAGGAGGAGGAGGAGGAGGAGGAGGAGGAGGAGGAGGAGGAGGAGGAGGAGGAGGAGGAGGAGGAGGAGGGAGGAGGAGGAGGAGGAGGAGGGAGGAGGAGGAGGAGGAGGAGGAGGAGGAGGAGGAGGGAGGGAGAGGAACAACAAACGGCACTGACCGAAACACTGGACGGTCCGCGCGGAGTTCTTGGATCTGAGCTGAGCCCCCTCACTGACGCGCGGAGCGCGCCAGGGGCGGCGCCGGAGGCGCCGCCAGGGGGTCCCAGCGCAGATCGACAGAATCCGCGCGGACCACCAAACATGTATGTTTATCCCGCTTTTTGTCCTGCGAGAGGGGGAGATGTAGGACCGAGGAGGAGGAGGCAGATCGAGGATCGCTGAGGGTCGAGGATCGAGGAAGATCGAGGATCAAGGGGGAGGAGGAGGAGGAGGAGGAGGAGGAGGAGGAGAAGGAGGGGGAATGTCAAGGAAGAGGATCTTCGAGGCGCTGGGTCCCCGCGAGCGGCGGCGGCCGCCCCGGGCGGCCTCGGCCGGGGCTGCTGCTGGGCCGGGCCACCGGGCGCTGCCGCGGGGGGCCGCTGCGGGGGCTGGGATGGCCTGGCGGAGCGACCGAACGGCCTCCATCGCGCAACTCGGCGGCGAGCTAGGGTTAAGTCGGGCCTGTCCCCCTACAGGGGAATCTTCGACGACAAATAATTTATCCCAGTGGGACCCTACCTGGGAGTTGGAGCCTCTAGGAAAGCAACATTAGTAGGAGCGGTAAACGCCGTCCTCCTCCTTCTCCTCAACGTCGTAGTTGTAGCAGTAGCAGTAGCAGTAGCAGTAGCAGTAGCGGTAGTAGTAGTAGTAGTAGTAGTAGTAGTAGTAGTAGTAGTAGTAGTAGTAGTAGTAGTAGTAGTAGTAGTAGTAGTAGTAGTAGTAGTAGTAGTAGTAGTAGTAGTAGTAGTAGTAGTAGTAGTAGTAGTAGTAGTAGTAGTAGTAGTAGTAGTAGTAGTAGTAGTAGTAGTAGTAGTAGTAGTAGTAGTAGTAGTAGTAGTAGTAGTAGTAGTAGTAGTAGTAGTAGTAGTAGTAGTAGTAGTAGTAGTAGTAGTAGTAGTAGTAGTAGTAGTAGTAGTAGTAGTAGTAGTAGTAGTAGTAGTAGTAGTAGTAGTAGTTAGTAGTAGTAGTTAGTAGTAGTAGTAGTAGTAGTAGTAGTAGTAGTAGTAGTAGTAGTAGTAGTAGTAGTAGTAGTAGTAGTAGTAGAGTAGTAGTAGTAGTAGTAGCAGTAGTAGTAGTAGTAGTAGTAGTAGTAGTTAGTAGTAGTAGTAGTAGTAGTAGTAGTAGTAGTAGTAGTAGTAGTAGTAGTAGTAGTAGTAGTAGTAGTAGTAGTAGTAGTAGTAGTAGTAGTAGTAGTAGTAGTAGTAGTAGTAGTAGTAGTAGTAGTAGTAGTAGTAGTAGTAGTAGTAGTAGTAGTAGCGTAGTAGTAGTAGTAGTAGTAGTAGTAGTAGTAGTAGTAGTAGTAGTAGTAGTAGTAGTAGTAGTAGTAGTAGTAGTAGTAGTAGTAGTAGTAGTAGTAGAAGTAGTAATAGTAGTAGTAGTAGTAGTAGTAGTTGTAGTAGTATGGCGTTCGCCGCGGACATGGCCATGCGTGTGCATCTGCAAGCCATGCTATGCTATGCTATGCTGCGCAATGCTATGCTGGGCTAGGCTAGGCTAGGCTAGGCTAGGCTATGCTATGCTGCGCTAGGCTATGCTGCGCTATGCTATGCTGTGCTATGCTGTGCTATGCTTTTGCTTTGCCTTCGCTTTTGCCTTCACTTGCCTTTGCTTTTGCTTTTGCTTGGCACCCAGGGAGCGCAACTGGGGGAACCGCGCGTTTGCTTTTACCTTTGCTGTTGCTTTTGCTTGGCTCCTAGGGGACTGGGGGAACCGCCCGGGGCGCTTTCCACTGCCCGGCCCCTTTAAGCCAACAGAGTAAGAACCCTTCTAGGCAGAGCCTAGGTAGGGAAAAATACTCCACAAATAGTCAAACAATAGTCTAGCAATAGTCCGGGGACTATTTTTTTAGTATTGTTTGACCTTCTTGGGTATGTTGGGGGTATCTTTTATTTTTCGTAGAAAATCCCCCTGTAGGGGGACACGCCGACGTAAAGCTAGGGGGGGGATGAGTCCTGAACGGCCGCCGGAGACCCGAGAAATGAACCCAAAAACCGCATTCGGCAGCGCGCCCAGAGGGGAAGTGAGAAGGATAAAGCCTTCTCGGAAGGCGGCGAGGGCTTCTCGGAAGCCCTCGCTCCTTCTGAGAAGCTCTCTCTGTGCCTTCGGGGAAGGCTCAGAAGACTTGTCAGACGGCCAGGAGACGTCCGAGCCTTCCGAGAAGACCCGCTCCCTCTCACTTTCCCCCCTCGCTCGCCGCCGAGGGGCGACCGAACGGCCTTTATCGCGCGACACGAGAGATGAGACGAAGCCAGGACGAGAACGAGTTCAGGTGAGGGTGAATCGAGAAACTGTGAGATGCGGCGGCTCTGGAGGACGTCACGGGCGCGCGGCCATTCTGAGATCGCTGCGGAATGCTCTGAACGGAGTTTTGTCCTTGTCCTAGCCCCGTCCGAAGGGAGCCCACAAAGGACGTACGCGGCCCAACCACGTCCATGAACGCGGCACCCCAGTCCGCGAGAACAGCCTCGTATTGCGAACGCTCGCACGGTGCGAACTTTCGAGGCCAGCGTGGATGTATTCACGGTCGGACCTAGGATAGAAGAACATCCTTCGAGAACATGAGACCTTCCGTTGGCCAAACAGAAGAGCATTCGAGGGTACACCCCCCCGGGATGCACAAGAACGACCAACATTCACGAAGGAAAGTACCCTCCCCAGACCTGCCTCGATCTTCTACCTCGGGCCGGCCGTACGTGCACGTCCGTCTGAAGCACATCTCTCCGCAGGAGGGGCGGGAAGGGCCGCAGCCCCAGGGTGTTGCCATCGCAAGCTGGGTCAATGACCCACATCTTCAGGAGTGAACGCAAACACACACCGACACAAATAGTCGCCTAAAGGAAGACGAACCTCCAGAAAATATCTGAAAAGACGGAGATTCCTGGGAGTTGTGCCTCTTTAATTGTGTCCCTGGGCCCCTTCACACCTGCCTGCCCCTCTTCAGGTGTGAGCGATGACTCGGCGGTGGACAAACCTCCCTTTAGCACACCTCCCTTTCGTGAAAACGGCCTGGGACCGAAACCAGCGGACCTGGGCCCGCAAGAATGACGGCCGCGACGCCCTCTCCGTGGAGTCCCCCGCGGTCCTTGGCCGCTCGTTTCCAGAGCCTGCGAGCCTCCCAGGCACCCTTTCCGCAGCGTCTCCCGCAAGTACCTCGTAGCCGACCAGCCCTAACTGGGGGAGCTGAGGTCCTTACCCCCCTGGGGGAACCCATCGCGTCGACGATCTCTCGAGAGGAGTGTCGAAATCGATGGTTCCCCAAGGGGGGTAAGGACCACAGCTCCCCCAGTTCTGGCCGGCCTGTCGTCGAGCTCTTGGCCCGACCAGAGATAGGAGGAATTCGGCGGCGGGCGGAGCTGTAGTCTGCAGATCGGGCCGCCCGCTCGTGAACCGAAAACGGACAACTCGCTGATCGACGTGTCAGGGTAGGATTGTGGATGCCATGACGCTGGACACTCTAACAATCCCACCATTGAGTTAAAACATGTGCTCTGAACCTATCCTGACATTGGTGTTTAAAACATGTGCAAAACATGTTCCAAACAAGTTTCAAACCTGCTGTTTAACATGTTCAAAGCATGTTTGAACCATGTTTTAGACATCTGGAAATTGTTTGACGGCATGCTTCCTCTTCGTCAATCGACTTTAGGGGGCCGCAGGCGAACCCTACCCCTACCCCCAACGACTTCCGAGGGGAAGGGGTGGGGTTCACGTCGCTCGGGAGCTCCCGGTCGAGGTGAACCCCCCCCCTCCCCCTCGGAAATCGTGGGGGGTAGGGGGTAGGGTTCGCCTGTGGCCCCCTAGACTTCCACAGGGGTAGGTTGGCGGCGCGCACAAGGGGGTGGGGGGGGGGGGGGGGGCTTCTAAGAAGCAGGGGTACTTCTAAGAAGCCCCCCCCCCTCCCCCCACCCCCCTCTGCGCGTGGCTGGGTAGGAGGTCTGTCCACCCCCGGACAGCACGGAGCACGACAGGCCACGCACGACCCCGCAGGGCCCCCGGAGGCCGCGCGGCCTCCTCCCTCGCCCCCTCCGCCCTGCGTGCTGGGCCGATGCCCCGCCACCACCACCACCACCACCACCACCACCACCACCACCACGGGCAGGCGAGGCAGGAGGAGGAGCAAGAGGAGGGCCTCCCCAGCCTCCCCCCCCTCCTCTGAGAGGGGGCCCAGGGGCACACAAAGATAGAAATGCGCACGGGAATCGGGACTCCCCGCGTGTTTTTTCGTATTTTTGGGGTTGTCGTCTTCCCCCCCGCTTCCCATGGTTTCGCATACTTTCCTGGGAGTCCTGTGTGCTCTCCCCTCCTGACCCTCCCCCGTCCTGCCTGTGGCAGTGGCGGTGGAGCATCGGCCCCCCCCGTGCCCCAGCCCCCTCCCCCGACGAGCCCAGGACCCTCCCGCGACGAGCCCCTCTCGCACGCAGGGGCTCCCCCTGAGGTCGGGCGCGTCCTCCTGCAGGCGGACTGCTTGGACGACAACAAAAAAAATAGCCCAAACAGAATGACACAATTATCAGACATACTCCCAAAGTAAAGTCCTCCCCGGACGATTTTGTTTGCTATTTTTGCATATTCCTTTTTTTTAAATAAATAAATAAATATATATATACATATATATATATTAAATAATAGTAATAATAATAATAATAATAATAATAATAATAATAATAATAATAATAATAATAATAAAGGCCCGACTCAAGGCTCCCCTCCGGCCACCTGCCCGCGCCTTCAAGAAGGCCCCGACCGTGGCCCAGGCATCCTGGAGGATATCCAGCCCTGGTCTTCCTTCGACTGGGCCGGTGCGTCGCCCACGGAGCCAATCCAGAAGAAGAAACAAGTCGGAGGCCTGGAGGTTGACACCAACGCCAATATCGGCGGTGTGCCTCCGCCGAGGGAAGGGTATCCCAATCTCGGTGAGGGTGGTAATGTTCTGGCTTTCCAGGCGGCCGAAAGATTACCACCAACACCGAAATCTAGGATCATCTCTCCCCTGTGGAGACAACCCCCTTTGATAGTGTTTGTGCCCATTTCCAGGCCTCTAAAAAAACGCCAGCATACAAATGACAAATTGTTGCGCTCCGCGCGGATCTCTTGGATCTGCGCGGGGCCGCCCTTGACATCCCCGCTTTTGTCTTCCTTCGACTGGGCCGATGCGTCTCCCGCTGAGCCCATCTGGCAAAAGAAAATAACTGCATCAAACACAGCAGAAACTTTTGGCGCTCCGCGCGGACTTATTGGATCAGCGCTGGGCCGCCCTGGAAAAATTCGCTTTTGTTTTCCTTCGACTGGACCGCTGCGTCTCCCACGGAAACCATCTGGAAGAAGAGAAAAGGCGCCCTCATACAAATAAACTATTGGCGTTCCGCACGGACCTCTTGGATCTGCGCTGGGCCGCCCCGGAAATCCCCTCTCTTGTCTTCCTTCGCGACTGGGCCGCTGCGTCGCCCTCGGAGCCCACCTGGAACACGAGAAAACGCCATCATGCATACAAACTTCTGGCGCTCCGCGAGGATTTCTTGGATCTGCGTTGGGCCCCCCTCCCTGGCGCGCGGAGCGCGCCAGGGGCGTCGCCGGAGGCGCCGCAGGGGGGGGCCCAAGCGCGGATCCAAGAAATCCGCGCGTAGCGCCAAAAGATTATGTTAAAAAAATAAGTTGTTGTTGTTCGACCAGCCCCGCCTTACGTTGCCTCTGATGGGAGCAACCGTGAGAAAAGAGAAAAGATACCGATGCCGCTTATCCCAGGACCTGTTCTAGGAGAAACGCTCGGCTCAGGATTTCGAAGCGAATCCAGCCGTGGCGACGAGGGCCTTCCTGGAGGCCCAGGACGGCGAAAACGATGGTGGGGTAGTGGTATTGGTACGGTAGGACCTGGGACAGAATAACATCCATCAATGACACGAGACCCTCCGCCGGCCAGACGGAAGAACACTCGAGGGCACCCTCCCCCCCAAAAAAACACCAGGGTACCCTCTCAGGACCTGCCTCTCGATCTTCTACCTCGGGCCGGCCGTACGAGCACGTCCTTCTGAAGCACATCTCTCCGCAGGGAAGGGCGGGAAGGGCCGCAGCCCCAGGGTGTTGTCAACGCAAGTTGGGATGATGACTCACATCTTCAGGAGGGAGCATAGTCACACACTGACACAATCGCCGATCCACAGGGGCACGCTGGAACAGCTGGGAATTGGGCGGCCCCAAGTGGGGGAATGGGCGGCCCTGGTGGGCGGCCCTCCTCCTCGTCCATGTAGCGGTATTGGTGCCTGTCCCAGGGAACCGAACTCTAACACCGAAGCTTTGTCCGGCTCCGCACCGAAACTCGCACAGGAAAACCGGATCCTGGTGTAGAGGGGATCCTGGTGTATACAGTTGTCGCTGTTTCCCCCGGGAAGTGCGGAAACCAGTATACACCGCACGACCCCGACGTCGCCCCCGACCCTCGAAATGCCCTGGGATTGAAAAACAGCCCGCCACTGGCAATGCATATGCTCCTGTTTCCGATTTCCCTCCTCTGACCCTTAGTGGGCCCCAAAAACGGCAGGGTCGTGATTTCACCGTTTCTAAAAAGAGGTCCCTTGAAAATGGGAGCAGCAAAAAAAACGGCGACCGGAAACGGCAAACAAACGGCTCCAGGATTGGAACCGGAGCCGGAACCGGTAAAACAACGGCGACGGAACCGGTAAACGAACGGCGTCGGATCCAGCAGAAAAACGGCAAAACGGAACCGGTAAAAAAGCCCCTGTTGTTTCCAGGGCCCACGAAGCTCTGACCCCCTTCCTGCTCTCTTGTAAAGAAGACGAATCGTTGGAATACCATGGTGCAGTAGTATAAAACTTGAAAACAACAAATTCCCCCCCCCCCCAAAAAAAAAACGCGGTTTCAAAATTTCTGAAATTTTGGAGCTCTGGGTAGTGTTCGCACTGCCCGAGCAGACGGCCGCGCGCAGGGCCGCGCAGGGCGCCCCACGCGCACGCGCCCATAAAGCTCTGGCCGGGGGCACGGCTGCGCCGGCGGAGCGCCGGGCGGCGCGGCCGCCGACGGCGAGGCGCCTGCGGGGCCGGCCCGCGGCGGCGGCGGCGGCGTCGGCGGCGGCGGCAGCGACGACAGCAACTGAAGGGGCCCTGGGACACACAAACGAATTCACACAAATAACAAGATTCCCTATATTTGTCCATATGTTTTTGATGTTCGTCTTCCCCCTCTTCCCATATTTCCCCTTTTTTCCGGGGAATCGACGATTAATTGTGTCTGTGTGTTTTTTCCCCTCCTGAGCAACGGCGACGAACGAGGCGACAACGTCGGCGACGACGACATCGAAGACTCTGATGCCGGCCGGTATCAGTAAGGACGGTGGCAGCAGAAGCAACAGCAACGACAACAACCACCCACAACAACAACAGCAACAACAGCAACAACAATTACTAGCACGTGGGGACACTCCGTTCTCACCAGTGCCAGGGTTTTCATAGGAGGCGGGCAATACCCCCACTTTGTGGGGGGGCCGGTTCAAGCTCTACCAAATTTCCAAACGACTCTTCGCCACCACCCACACCCAGCTTCCCGCCCTATGACGTTCGGACACTTCACTTCGTGGCATGCGGACGACCGTGGCTACTATTCAGGGCCCCGCGGCCGACGACGACGGCGTGCGCGCGCGAAGAAAAAACGAATGTGTCCCGCATGGTATTATTTGACAGGGATGATGGCCCTGGCAGGTGCGCCACCGTTGTTGCAGAAGTTCGAAAAAGTTGCTCGCAGAAGCCCGTTTGACAGAAATGTTTAACAAGTGTTGGGTTTCCTACGAATCCGCATGAGCGCGCGGGATGAAATGTTGACAAGTTTTTTTTGAAAAACCAGTGGTTTTTTGATGTTTTTATGTTAAAATCGCTACGAAAACTAAGGTTTTGGCAGGATTTCGTCTTGCGCGCGCGAATGTCCACTTTACCTTATTTTTTGCAAGGGATTCTTGAAGTTTGGATATGTTAGAACAAGAAATGTCCACTTTAGCTTATTTTTTGCAAGGGAAAGCGGGCGTCAACAAAACAACCAGATCTGGATGACATCGTTTTACCTGAGACTTCCTCACGAAAATGATGAAAATGTAGCTGCGGCCTAGGCGCGGCGGGGGGGGCGTGCACCAGGGGGCCCAACAATAATTATTCTTTAGAAGTAATAATATTCAATCATCTTAAGACTGTTCGCTCTTGTTGGCGCTCGTGTCCTGCATTCTGTATACCCCAACCCTCGATACCCACCCACTTCGTCTTCGATTGCACCCCCTTTCGGGGGGAATCTCTTCCTTGTCGGCCACTGATTGAAGAGCGAAAATGTCTCGAGGGAGAGCGCCGTTCCTGAGTTCGGGGGCCTCTCTGGCCAGAGGCTCTCGGAATACCTATGGACAAATATCGAACGGGAGCCCTCGTCGCCGAGTCTGGGCCTCCACCAACTTGCCCGAATTACAGGAAATTCTCGAGCGGGAGCGCCGTTCCTGAGTTCGGGGGCCTTTTTGGCCAGGGTAAATCGTCAAGAAATATCGAGCAGGAACCCATGTCGTCGTGGCTGGGCCTCCGCCAACTTAATTGAGTTGCGAGGAAGTCTCGAGCGAGAGCGTCGTTCTTGAATTTGGGGGCCTCTTTGGCCAGGGTGTCTCGGGGGTACATTGTGAGGAAGTATCGAGGCGGAGCCGTTGTTGTCGTAGCTGGGCCTCCAGGGGCGCACATTTGGGGTCAAGCCAACGCTGGAGCAGGAGCCTCGTTTTCAGAGAGAATGTAGCCGGCGTCGAGGCGAGAGCGCGCGGAACCGCTTCCAGAGATCTACAATTATTATCATTTAGAAATGAGTGATCAACAACACCAACAGCAACAGCAACAACAGCAATAGCGACAAAAGCAACACCACCATCAACAACAGCAACAGCAACACCAACAGCAGCAGCAACAACACCAACAGCACCACCACCACCACCAACAACAGCAACAACAGCAACAGCAACATCAGCAGCAGCAACAACAACGACAACGACAACGACAATCAATTTAAAACTGTTCGCGCGTATCTGCTCGCGTGCCGTTGGACACGTCTGCCAAACCCGCGATACCCGCCCTCTTCGTCTTCGACCGTACCCTCTTAGGGGCATGTCTTTCTTACCTGCAAAGTGAATTTCGTACAGCGCCTCAGGCAGGGGAAGAGAGGACGGATGGAAGGAAGGGACAAGGGGGAGGGACGAGGATGGAGCACGAGAGAGAATAGTAGGAGGGGGGCTAGGAGCAGTAAACACGTGACAAGACCAGACAGGCAGATCGGGCGAACAGACCCTAACGGGCGTGTCGGGAAGGCGGGCCCAGGCGGCCAGGTTGAGCATGCATCGCGAGGAAGTCTCGAACAATAGCGCGATTCCCGACTAAATCGTGAGGAAATCCACAGCGAGAGCACGACTCCTGAGTGTCGTGGGCGCGGCGTTTGAATACATTGTGAAGAAGTCCCACGCGAGAGCGCTGCATACATTCAGAGGAAGTCCCGCGCGAGAGCGCGATTTGGGAATACATTGTGAGGAAGTCTCAAGCAGGAGCCGCTGATGTTGCAAACTGGGGGCCGATGATACACTTCTGAGATACCAAACCTTTCCATAATCACAAAGAAGGTGCGAGCCTCGGGGAGGATACTTCAATTGAAAATGATGTGCCCCGAAGGGGAGATCAACAATAACTTGTCTTCAATAATGAAAGCTCACCATCAACAATAACAGCAACCATTTGGGACTGGTCGCTCTTTTATGCTCGCGTGCAATTCAACACTCATGCCCCGAACCCTCGATCGCGACACTGTTCGTTTTCGATCGTGTCCCCCTTAGGGGTACATCCTTCCTACCTGCGACATGTACTTTGTACACAAGGCAGGGAAGAGAGAACGGATGGAAGGAAGGGACAAGGGGGAGGGAGGAGGATTGAGCACGAGAGAGAGAGAGAGTAGCAACAGGGGGGCTAGGTGGGGCGAGAAACAGAAAACACGTGGCAGGACCAGACAGGCAGATCGGGCGACTAGACTTTCACAGCCCGGTTGGAACGGCGAGCCCAGGCGGCCAGGTCCAGCAGGCGGGTTGCCGATAGCGCGATTCCCGAAGAACTCGCGAGGAAATCCACAGCGAGAGCACGATTCCTGAGTGTCGAAGGCGCGGCGTCAGAATACATTGCGAGGAAGTCCCACGCGAGAACGCGACTCTTGTATACAGAATGAGAAGTCCCGCGCGACAGTGCGATTTAGGAATAAAAGGTGAACACGTACCAGGCGGGAACGGTGATTGTTGTACACCCGGGGCCAGGGGCACAGTTTGGTGAGACCTCGCCTTCCTTTGCAAAAATCGGGTGCGAGCCCCGGGACGAACATTGGAATTAAATCATCGCACAGTGGTTACCTGATAGGGGGACCAGCAACAAGTATTCTTCAGAAGTGAGACTTCAACAGCAACAACAACAACAATCACTTTACCCGAACGCTCAGTGTTCTCACCAGTGCCAGGGTTTTCATGCGACGCCAGCCAATACCCCCACTTTGTGGGGGGGCAGTGCAAGCTCTACCAAATATCCACACGACTCTTCGCCACCACCCACACCCAGCTTCCCGCCCTATGACGTTCGGACACTTCACTTCGTGGCCTGCGGACGACCGTGGCTACTACACTGGCGTGGAGTACACACCCACAGAAGTTGTTAAGCCTACGTTCGTACACCCACAGAAGTTGTTAAGCCTTGTTAACCCACAGAAGTTGTTAAGCCTTCCACAGAACATCTGTTGCATATGATGCATATGGTACATGATACACATGATACACATGATACGTACTCACAAGATAGTTGATCACATCTTTAGGGTTTTCGAGGACCTACGGTGCGGTTCGTGTGATTTTATGATGCGCGGTGCTAAAATTCTTAAGAAGCCCAATGGTTTTTGGAGATTTCGGCGTGCGCGCGCGAAGAAAAAACGAATGTGTCCCGCATGGTATTATTTGACAGGGATGATGGCCCTGGCAGGTGCGCAACCGTTGTCGCAGAAGTTCGAAAAAGTTGCTCGCAAAAGCCCGTTTGACAGAAATGTTTAAAAAGTGTTGGGTTTCCTACGAATCCGCAAGAGCGCGCGGGATGAGATTTTGACATTTTTTTGTTGAAAAACCATTGGTTTTTTGATGTTTTTATGTTAAAATCGCTGCGAACACTAAGGTTTTGGAAGGATTTCGTCTTGCGCGCGCGAATGTCCACTTTACCTTATTTTTTGCAAGGGATTCTTGAAATTTGATTATATTAGAACAAGAAATGTCATTTTCTATTGTTTTTTGCAAGGGAAAGCGGATTACAACAAAACAACCGGATCCTGTACACACCCTCTTTTCTGAGGCTTCCTCACGAAAACGATGAAAATGTAGCTGCGGCCTAGGCGGCGCAGGGGGGGCGCGCACCAGGGGGCCCAACAATAATTATTCTTTAGAATAAACAATGTTCAACAACAACAACAACAACAACAACAACAACAACAACAGCAGCAGCAACAGCAACAACAACAACAACAACAACAACAAACATTTCAAGACTGTTCACTCTTATCTGCTCGAGGGCCACTCAGCACGTATATCCCGAACCCTCGATACCCGCCCTCTCCGTCTTCGGCCGTACCCCCTCGAGAGCACGTCCTTCTTACCTGCGACGACTCGTTCGTGCAGCCTTCAAGGCAGGGGGAGGGAGGACGGATTGAAGGAAGGGACAAGGGAAAGGGAGGAGGCAGGAGGGAGGAGGGGGGAGGAGGAGGAGGAGGAGGAGGAGGAGGAGGAGGAGGAGGAGGAGGAGGAGGAGGAGGAGGAGGGGGGCCAGGAGGGAGGAGGCAGGAGGGGGGCCAGGAGCAGAAAAGCACGTGGCAGCGCCAGGCGGGCAACTCGGGCGGGCAGACCCTGCCCGGGCGGGTCGGGAGGGCGGGGGCCCGGGTTGGCCCACGCGAGCAGGCGGGCGGCGGCCGAAGCGTGCGGCCTCTCTCGCGAGGTCGGCGAGGAGGCGTCGAGCGACGGGCTCGCTTCCCGGATCGGTCGCGGGGAAAGCCACAGCGAGCGCACGACTCCTGTCAGGGGGACGTAAGACCTGGGTACAGGGGACTCGGAAATCCCCGACGAGGTCGTCAAAAAAATGACGAGGCCGAGCCTGCATTTTGACGAGGCCTCCCGCTGCAGACATCCCACGAAACTCCTCCTCGTCAAAATCCGAGGCGCGGTCGTCAAAAAACGATGGCGAACCCGAGTCCTGGCAAACCCGGGTCTTACGCTCCCCCGATCCTGAGTGTCGAGGGCGGGGCGACGAAACCACATTGAAGGGAAGTGCCACGCGAGAGCGCGATTTCTGCATACAGGGCGAGGTCCCGCGCAAGAGCGCGGCTTGGGAGTCCATTGGGAGGAGGTATCAGGCGGGAGCCGTTGTTGTTGTTGTCGTCGTTGTTGTTGGTGGTGTTGTTGTTGTTGGTGTTGTTCGGGGTCCAACAACGCAGTTCGAGGAAGACTTCCCCTGATAAAGAACCAGGTGCGAGCACTGGGAAGGGAACTTCAGTTGGAAAACACACATCGGGAGGAGACCAACAATATTTTTTCAGTGGTGGGGGTTCAACAGCGACAACAACAGCATCAGCAACAACAACAAAAACAATCATTTTGAGACCATTCGCCCTTTATCTGCTCGGGTGTCATTCAACGTGTATTCCCCGAACCCTCAATACCCGCCCTCTTCGTCTTCGATCATGCCCCTTTGGGGGGTATACCTTTCTTCCCTGCAGGCCGGGTCCTGGTAAGCGGCGGGGCGGCCGCGGACCTTCGGCCTGGCCAACGGCAGCGCTGACCGGCGGCAACCCGACCCCAAGAGGGACGGACCGGGGACCGACCACGACGACGACGACGACGAGCGAAAGCGAGAGCGAGAGCGAGAGCGACAGCGGGGCCACGAAAGGCAGGAAGGTGGACACGAAGGGCGACAGCGGGGCCACGAAGGGCTCGCGCATGGGGCCACGAGGGGCGCGAACGAGCGGGGGCCACGAAGGCAGAGAATGCGGGGCCTCAGAGGGCAACGACGGGGCCACTGAGGGCCACTGAGGGTAGCAACGGGGCCACGTAGGACAGCGAGGGGGCCACAAAAGGCGACAGCGGGGCCACGGAAGGCATGCATATGGGGCCACGACGAGCGCGAATGAGCGGGGGCCACGAAGGGCATACGTATGTTGGGCCGCAGAGGGCAAGGACGGGGTCACTGAGGGCAACGACGGGGCCACGAAGATACGAGGGGGCCACGAAGGGCAGAAGCGGGGCCACGAGGCGCATCCATATGGGGCCGCGACGGGCGCGAACGAGCGGGGACCAGGAAGATGATAGATGTATGGGGACACGAAGGGCAGCAACGGAGCCACGAAGGGCTGCGACGGGGCCACGAAGGGCAGCGAGGTGGTCACGAAGGGCCGCAACGGGTCCACAAAGGCCAGCGAGGGGGAGCCACCAAGGGCTGCAACGGGGCCACGAAGGGCAGCGAGGGGGCCAGCAAGGGCTGCAACGGGGCCACGAAAGGCAGCGAGGGGGCCACCAAGGGCTGCAAAGGGGCCGCTGAGAGCAGCGAGGGGGTGCAACGGGGCCACGAAGGGCCGAAAGGCAGCGAGGGGGCTACCTAGGGCTGCAACGGGGCCACGAAGGGCGGCAACGGGGCCACGAAGGGCTGCAACGGGGCCACCAAGGGCAGCGAGGGGGCCACCAAGGGCTGCAACGGGGCCACGAAGAGCATCGAAGGGGCCACGAAGGGCTCCAACGGGGACACGAAGGGCAGCGAGATCCCGATTCCTCAGTAAGCTGTGGGGGAGTCCAAAGCGTGAGCGCGACTCCTGGGTGCCTGAGTGTCGGGAGCGCGGCGTTTGAGTAAATTGCGGAGAACTCCAACGCAAGAGCGCGATCTTTAAGTAGATTGCAAGCGAGTCCCCAGCGGGAGCGCGACTCCAGAGCGCCGAGAGGGCGATTCCTAAATGTAGTCTAAGGAAGTCCCCAGCTAGAGCGCGATTCCAGAATAAAACGTGAAGAAATCTCAGGCGAGAGCGGAGGTCCTGGCTAATGTGTGGGGACATGTCAAGCCGGAGCCGTTCTTGTTGTAATCCGGGGGCCGACCACACAGTTTGAGCCCCGTGCCTTTCCTTGATAAAGAAAACAGGGTGCGAACCCTTGGGGTCGACAGTAGTTGTTTTCCACCAACGAGACTTCAGCAACAATCATTGTAAGACTGGTCGCTCTTCCGCGCTCGCGTGCCACTCAACACGCATATCCAAAATCCACGATACCCGCCCGCTTCGTCTTCAATCGTACCCCCTTCCTTCGGGGTGTATCTTTCTACGGGCAACGTGTGTATTTCGTGCAGCCCCTAAGGCACGGAAGGAGAGGACGGATGGAAGGAAGGGACAAGGAAGAAGGAGGAACATGGAGCACGAGAGAAAATAACAGGACGGAGGCTAGGAACAGAAAACACGTGACAGGACCAGACGGGCAGATCGGGCGGGTAGACCCCAACGGGCGGGTCGGGAAGGCGGGCCTAGACGGCCAGGTCGAGCAGGCGGGTTGCTAAAGCGTGCGTCCTGCATGTGTCGCGAGGACGTCTCGGGTGATAGCGTGATTCCCCAATCAATCTTCAAGAAATCCACCACGCGAGCGTGATTCCTGAGTGTCGAGGGCGTGGCGTCTGAATCAACTGCGAGGGTGTCCCACGCGAAAACGAAGTTCTTGCATTAAATCATGCGCAAGACCCTCGCGAGAGCGCGATTTGGAAATAGCATACAGGGGCATATCAGGCGGGAGCCGTTGATGTTTGGGCACAGTTTGAACAGAAAGAGTTCCCCCGGTAACAACACAGCGAGCCCCAGGAGGGCCACTTGAATTGAAAAACACATATGTTACGCCAATGTGTGAGTCCTGCATAATTTGCCAGGGAGTCTCGGGCGAGAGCGCGATTCCTAATTAGATTAGAAGGAAATCCAAAGCGAAAGCGCGACTCCTGAATGGCGAGGGCGTGGCGCCTGAATAACTTGCAATCAATTCACAGGCGAGAGCGCGATTCTTGGATACATACACGGAAGTCCGCAGCGGGAGCGCGATTCATCAGCCAATTGCAAAGCAAGATCAAGCGGGAAACGCTGTCGTTGTAGTCCTGGGGCCAGGGGCGCAATTTGAGCCGGAAGACTTTCCCGTATTGTTTTTAAACATAAAAAAGTACGAAAACCGGGAGGAGCACTTTAATAGAAAAAAACATATGTTACCAGAGGGGAATCCACAACAATTATTCTTCAACTGTGATAATTCAACAACAACAGCAGCAGCAATAACAGCATCAATAATGTTAAGACTGTTCGCTCTTTATCTGCCCGCGTGCCATTCAACACTCAAATCCCGAACCCTCGATACCCGCCGTCTTCGTCTTCGACCGTACCCCCTCATGAGTACATCTTTCTTACCTGTCACGTGTATTTCGTGCAGCCCCGGATGCAGGGGGAAGAAAGGACGGATGGAAGGAAGGGGCAGGGGTCAGGCGGGGTGCTGAAGCGCACGTCCTGCATGGATCGCGAGAATTCCACGGCGAGAGTGTGACTCCTGAGCGTCGAGGGGGAAGCGCCTGAACAAATTGCGAGGAAGTCTCATGCAAGAGCGATTCCTGTATAGATTGCGATGAAGGTCCGCGCGAGTGCGATTTGGGAATAAACTTTGAAGAAATATTGGGCGGGAGGCCGGGGTCCACGTTGGCGGCATTCTTGTTCCTTTTGTATAACAAACAACAAGAAAGTGCGAGCCCCGGGTGAAGCACTTACATCGAAAGAACACACTGGATACCAGAGGGGGTATCAATAACAACTGCTCTTCTGAAATGAGACCACAACAACAACAGAAGCACCAGCAGCACCACAAATAATTCTAAGATTGTTCGCTCTTACCTGCTCGCGAGCCACTCAACACGTATATCCCAGACCCTCGATACTCGCCCTCTCCCTTTTCGATCGTATCCCTTCTTGGTGTATATCTTCCATACCTGCCGCGTGCAACTGGTGCAGCCCATGAACCACAGGAAGAAAGGACGGCTGGAAGGGGGACGGAGAAAGATGGACCACGGGATTCGCAGGGGGGCTAGGAGCAGAAAACACGTGGCAGAACCCGACGGGCCCATCGGGCAGGTTAGACCCTAACGGGCGGGTCGGGAATGCGGGCCCAGGCGGCCAGTTCGAGAACGCGTGTTGCTGAAGCGTGAACATTGGGTGAATCGCCAGGGCAAACGATGACGCGATTCCCAAGAAAATCGTGAGAAAGGCCAGCGCGAAGGCGTGACGGCGCGGCGTCTGGAAAAACTGCGAAGAAGTCCCACGCGAGAGCGCGATTCTTGCATAGATTGCAAGGGAAATCCCGCGCGGGAGCGCGATTATGCATACATTGCGAAGAAATCTCATGCGCGAGCCGTTGTCGTTCTAACTCGGGGGCCAGGGGCCCAGTTTGGAGACTTCCTGCATCCCCTTGTAAACACAAGGTCTCGAACACTTGGAAAAACACTCCAATTGAAAAAACACAATGTGCCCAAGAGGGGGAGATCAGCAATAATTATTTTCCGCAAGTGCAGATTCAAGAACAGCGAAAACAACCACGACGACGACGACGGCGGCAACGACAGCGACGATGGCAACGACGGCGGCAACGACGGGGGAAACAATGTCGACGTCGACGTCGACGACGATGACGGCGCCGAGGGGCCCATCCTGCTGCGCAGGCAACGTGGTGGCTCTGAGGGGGTTCCAAAGAAATGGTGCGAAGAGTTGGGGACACCCTTCAGAAGACCCCTCAAGGTGGGTCCGAATAGATCGACGTCGTCGCCGTCGCCGGTGATACCAGCGTCGTTGTCGTCGTCGACGTCATTGTCATTGTCATCGCCGACGTCGTCGTCGTCGCCGTTGATCTCGTCGTCATCGTCGTCGCCGACGTCGTGGTCATTGTTGCCGTTGCCGCCGTCGACGATGCATCGTCGATGTATCGACGGTGAATCGGCGACGCATCGGCGGGGGTGGGGTGGAGAACATGTGGTTCCACGTCGGGCCGCGCCGACTGGATACATGGGCGATGCAATCAACCCGCAGAATAAGAGTGCGCAGTGAGGGGGCAAGGGCCTCGAAAGGCCATGTCGACACTTCGCGAGCGGGGAGCTGCCAGCGAAAGCGGCCAGCCATGGGCCACAGGGGGGGGTGCAAAAGGAACCTTGGAAATTCGCCCACGGCAGGTTCGTGTCGTGCCGACCCCAGCGTTGGTTTTTGACACCGCAGGGATCGTTCAACCTTGAACGATCGGCCGCTGCCGCAACGTCCGATCGTTCAACATCGATCGATTCTGGGTCGCCGGCGGCGTTCAACCTTGAACGCCCGCGCTGGGGTCGCCGCTGGTCGACACGACGCAAACCTACCGCACCCTTTCTGAGCGGGATGACTGCATCTGCTCGGGACTGGATTCGGGGAGCGGGAGCGGACGCCGGAGGGCGCCCTGCTGCGGCACGCCGGGCGGCGGCGGCGACGGGAGCTCGATGGGCGGCGCGACCGGCGGGGGCCGGCTGGGCGCGTGCTGCGGGGCCTGGCGGCAGCCGCCTCCTCCTGCACCTCATCCTCCTCCCTTTCCTCCTCCTCCCCCTCCTCCTCCTGTCTCCTTTTTGCTCCTCCTAGCTCCTCCTCCTCCTCCTCCTCCTCCTCCTTCTCCTCCTCCTCCCCCTCCTCCTCCTCCGCCTCCTCCTCGCCCTCGTCCTCCCCCCCTTCCGTTTCCTTTTTCTCCTCCTCCTCCTGCTCCTCCTGCTCCTCCTGCTCCTCCTGCTCCTCCCTACTCCTCCTCCTCCTCCTCCTCCTCCTCCTCCTCCTCCTCCTCCTCCTCCTCCTCCTCCTCCTCCTCCTCCTCCTCCTCCTCCTCCTCCTCCTCCTCCTCCTCCTCCTCCTCCTCCTCATCGTCCTCCTCCTCCTCCTCCTCCGCCTCCTCCACCTCCTCCGCCTCCTCCGCCTCCTCCGCCTCCTCCTCCTCCTCCGCCTCCTCCTCCTCCTCCTCCTCCTCCTCCTCCTCCTCTTCTTCCTCTTCTCCTCCTCCTCCTCCTCCTCAGGCCTGGGGGTGGGCGGCAGGCTCGTTTTCGTCGTCCCAGCCGTCGCGCTCACGGCTGAGAGGATCAGGCAAGCGAAATCCAAGCGAAATCTTCAAAATCCTCCTCCTCATCCTCCTCTTCCTCCTCCCCCGTTTCCTGCCTTCCTCCACCATGGCCTCCTGAACGGGCCTCTGACACATCAGGACTCTCTGGCGCGCCCCGGGAGCAAACATACGCGGGGGTGAGTCGAGAAGCATCCTCTCCATTCTTCGCTCTCCCTGGCTGGAATTCTCAAAGGTCCTGGCTCCGAACGTCTGGGCACGGGGCCCCCGTGGCGGGCCCTCGGGGGGGGGGGGGGGCCGGCCCGAGGGGCGGCAGCGGGTCGCCTCCGCCAAGAGTCGCCGCCGATCGCCGCCGCCGCTGGGGCCACCGCCGCCGCCACCGCCGCGCTGGCCGCCGTCGGCGGCCGCCACGCCGCCGATCGCCCCGCCGCCGCCGCCGCGGCCGCCGATCGCCGCCGCAGCAGCCGCGCTCGACGCCGCCGCCCTCGCCGCCGTCGCGGGCGGCGGGGCGCTCGGCGACACCACAGGTGTGAGGGGGAACATTGCCCTGAGATCCGGGCGTTGCAGTGTTAGATGTCATCGGCCTGAGAGTTATTTTAATCATGCGGTCCGCCGATTAACTCCTATTAGCTTCTATTAGCCTCTACTAGATCCTACCGCGCCTGCCTATTATTCCACCATTCCGCTATGCGCCGACGCATCCAGCCCTAAGGCGCATCGGGGGGGGGGCGCTCCAGGACGCCCGCCCCCCCCCCTCCGAACCACCACCCCCCAGAAAAAAAAAGCGGGGCAGGAGCGCAATGACCGCGCTCGAGCGCGCTGCTGGCATAATACAGAATGCGCAAGCAATGCGAACAGGGCGCCGAGGGGCCTGCCGGCGGCGCGGCAAGCGCCGCGAACAAGCCGCCCGTCTGCTAACGGAGCTCGCGCAGACGCGCAGGCAGTCGCATCGATTCGCCGAGCGCCAACAGCATCTCGCGCTGACGACGCGGGTTCGCGGCGTCTCCGAACCGCCGAGGAGTGGGCCGCGCCCGTGTCCAGATGCGCAAAAATCCAAATACCCCAGTGGGATAGCGGCGGGGTGGCAGCAGGCGTGGAGTCGCGCCCGAGCTGCCTGCGGTGGCTCCCGCGCCTGGCGGCGCCTGGCACTCTTACTGGCCGGTCGCGGTTTGCTGGAGTTCCAGCTGAAATCCCCCTTTCCGGTCAGCCTCGTCGATCGAGACGCGCGCGGGACCTGCGGGCCCCCCGGCGCGCCCCCAAGATGCGGCCGCTGCCCGCGTCGCCAACCGAGCGAGGGGCGTCGCCCATCGATCTCACTCCATTGGCATGGAGGAGCACTCCGAGCTGGCACCTCGCCCAAACGTCGCAAGCAATGGGCGGATATCGGCGGGCGCGGGGCGCGGCCACAGGGCCAAACGGAGGTCCGAGCTCAGTCTTCCGCGGCGAGGTGGCCACGGCCGAGACAGCGCGCAAAGACCGCGGCGCCCGCGGCCCCTCCGCCGAGGCAGGACCGCCTGCACTTCGCATCGGGCCGCCGCGGCAGCCAGGCACTCACCGCGCCTGCTTCGCGGTCGGCTCGGGCGCGCGCTGCAGCGGCAACCGTCGGGAAGCAAGCGCCACTGCAAACCGCCTTTGCAGAGGACTGCGCATCGGCGGGACCCCAGCTGCTGGTCCGTCGCCAGCTGCTGAGGCGCCCTCTCGCAGACCTCCCCTGCGAGCTTGTCAATGGGCGGGGACTGCGCCTCCCCCCTGCTAGAGCCACGGCCAGACGGCGCGGGGTTTCTTGACTGAGGTCGCACACAAATTATTTCCCCCTGCGGCCGCCCCCACCCAGCCCTCTCGCGGCGTCGTCTTCTGCGACGACGCCGCGCGGGTCTTGCGAACTCTGCGACGCGGGCGCGGGCTGCGAACGCAAGGCGCGCGCGCGCGGGGTCGGGGGGAGCACTCGAGCCAATGTTGGCGCGGGCCACGCCACTCCCTGCCGCTATGCCATGCGATGACCCCCCATTGCTTGCGGGCGCTGCGTGCGGATGCCGTCTGCTACATGATGCAACGCAGCGCTATCAGCTGACGCGCCTGCATCGTCTACCTGGGGCTCGAGCTGTCGGGCCTCGCCGTCGGGCGCGAAAAATTCCATGGAGCTCCCTGGCATGGGGGGCGGAGCGGCAGCAACGAGCGAAGGAAGCACGAGGTTGGAGGCACGCTGGCGCACGCACTTCCCCCGCGCATATCCTACTCACCAGTCGCAGAACTAACTGTTCCTGGCACATGCGAGAAGACTCGCAGCAATGGCCCCCCCCCATGCGCGGCCGCCACGAATACATCAATGTGCGAGGATAACGTATCCCGACCGGCGCACAATGCCCCTATGTGCCAAGCTCGGCACTCGGCGAAATACGCGCGGCCCCACCACTGCGGTGCCAACGCGTTCTTTGTGCATGCGATGTAAGCGCGCTCAGATGATCTCCGCTCGTCGCTGCTGCTCTCTGCTGGAGTCTGGTATTTGCTGGTCTCTGGCCGTGCCCGCTATTGTCTGCTGGTCTCTGCTGCTCTCTGATGGGCAGATGGGGCACGCGGCTCTCTGACGCCCGCTGCTGCGGTCTGCTCATCGCTGATCTCTGATGTTATATGCTGGCGCCCCCTGCCCCCTGCAGCTCTCTGCAGCCCCCGGCCAATGATCGGACATGTCAACGGCTGCTGTCGCTCGCCGAACGAACCCCCCCTCGTCTCGCCCCGCGCCCCGCGCCCCGCATCAAATCGACATCCGACACAAGAAGCCTCCAAGACGGCCTAGGAAGCCCCCGAGACGTCTCCAAGAGGGAGCCCAGACGGGCGACCCGAGCGGACACGTCGAGACCCGGGCCCCAATGAGCCCCCAGAAGGCCCCAATTAACACCAAGGAGGCCCCCGAAAGGCCCCAAGAGGCCCCCAAGAGGCGCCCGGGAAGCCCCTAAGAAGCACCGAGGAAGCCCTCAAACTGCCCCCCAAAAGGCCCCCGGTGCCCTCCGAGACCAGCAATCCGAGTCCGGAGGGGCAGTGCGGGGCGAGAATGCGCCGAGCTAATCCAAGATCACACGAACTGATTAGAGCCCAGAAAGGCTTCAAGGGGCAAGAATAGCCGATACAGGCGCTGGAATGAACTCGCTGGAATTAACTCGCGCTTGTGCTCGCTGGAATTAACTCGCGCTAACTCGCAACAGCCGAGCTAATTCGAGCTAGTACGAGCTAATTCGTTAAATTAGGTCGTATTTGCTCGATCTGATTCGCTAAATTCGCCCGTGTAAGCTCGAGCAAACTTAGCTGAATTCGCTGAGCTAGCTCGAACTAGTTAAACTAAATTAACTAAATGAACTGAATGTTGCAAATTCGCTGAATTAGCTTTTACTACTTGCGTCGACTGCGATGCGCCAGCCTGCGACTACTCGCGCCGCCCAAGTGGCGGGCTCCGCGTTCACGTCATGAGGTCGCGCTGGCGCTGACTCGGTCGCACTCGCTCGCTGTAGATCGCACCCGCCCCGGAACTTCGCGCCCCGCGGAGCCCCGCCGAGCTCGCATCAGCTCGCGCTAGCTCGAAGCATCTCGGGGTCGCCCCCAATATGTTTCTCAGTGGAGCCCTGATGTGTCGACATCAGGTCAGCTACTAGTAGTTCGTCGTCGTTCGTTATAACTCCGAGCTTCTCGGCCACGCGGGGGTGTTATTCGCCCGCGCTAGATCCGATTAGTTCGCGGTAATTTCGAGCGCCGTGGCTCCGCTTGGCCCTCGGTGGCCCGCTCTTGTTCAGATCGCACCGTCGCCTACCTCTCTGATCAGAGCGAGGGGTCCCGAACGGTCATTCATTGTCCCCGGGTGCGTGGCTGAAATGGAGTTCCGCGATGCTGATGCTCGCTTTGTCGCCCCCCCCCCCCCCCCCCCCCCGCGACCCCCGCCCGCGACCCGTCCGCGACCCGCCCGACCCGCCCGCGACCCACCCCGCGACCCGCCGCGCGACCCGCCCGCGATCCACCGGCGACCCCCCCCCCCCGCGGCGACCCGCCCCGCGACCCGCCCCGCGCCCGCCCCCTCACTCTCATCCGCAACTGCGGGGTGGTATATTTGCCCCCTTCCCTCTCCCCCCTCTCCCCTGGAGGCTGGGATCGCGGCGCGGCGTTCCCGCGCGCGTGGCAGGGCGCCTCCAAAGCTGCGGCATCGACGGAGCGCGCGGTTCCAGCCCGGCGAGGCGGACAGCGCAGCATGGCACGGTGCATCCTGGAAGGGCGCCCAGCGTCACGCGCGCGCTGCGAGGCGCAGCGAGCACTCCAAGAGGGTTGCAGCAACGTCGCGCGTTGGATGCCACGGCGTGGCAAGCGCCCATCTGACGCGTCCATCGGGACCCGCCTAGAGGAGTCGCAATGTTCCCCACGCGCGTGTAGATCGCATCCGCGCAGTCGCTGGTCGGGGCCTGCTCCCAAGACTGCGCATGTTAAGCTGGCAATGGGGTGCCGGATATCGAACGGGCGCGGGTCGCAGGGCGCGCGGCGAGACGGCAGACCACGGCAGAGAGCAGCAGAGGGCAGCATATACCATCAGAGAGCAGCAGCGACCCGATGTCAAGTGCCGGCGGCCCTGCCGCGGCGGAGGGGGCTGCGGGCGCCGCGGTCTCTGCGCGCTGTCTCGGCCGTGGCCACCCTGGCGCGGAAGACTGAACTCGGGCCTCCGCTTGGCCCTGCGGCGGCGCCCCCCCGCCCGCCGATATGCGCCCGCTGCTTGCGACGTTGGGGCGAAGTGCCGGCCCGGCGCGCTCCCCCATGCCAGCCTTGCGAGAACGCGCGTAATATTGGCAAATGTCTTTCGGGGGGGCAACGGGGGGCGGGGGGCAACGGCGGCGCGGCCAGGCTGGCCCGAGGGACAACCGTGCGCTGCATTAAAAACTGCGCCGCGACACGGCCCACCCAGGCCCCGCGCATCAACGTTTCCCGCCTCGGCACACCAACGACTCGCTCCTTCGTCGTCGGCTTCGTCGCCGCCCCCGCCGCGGGCGATCTGCGAGCGCGCGCCAGGGAGTGCGCACCTGCGAGAACTGTCGAGCTCGAGGTCGACCGCTGCGCGCCGCGCTCAGGCAGCCACCTCAACAACATCCAACGCGGCCCTCGCGAAGACGACCCCATGCAAAAATGCGGTTGCAAGGCGGGCCCCGGCTTCCGACGCGCCCTTCGCCCCGCCCGTCGCTGCGGACGCCGTCGCCAAAGAGATAAGCTTCAACTTTTGAACCAGAAGCCAGAGACCCCAATGATGAGCAGAGCGGCGCCGCGGGGGTCACGGCGCTGACGCTTCGATCGGGCCGCGCAGCGCTCGGTAGCCGCCGGGGTCGAATCCGCGCGGGGGCCCCGTTCGGGCGTTCCTTGCTCGGTGGGCGACGCGGGCAGCCGGGCAACTGGGACTGGCGCATCTGGACGAGGGCCTGGCCCATTTTTCGGCGGTTCGGAGGCGCCGCGAACCCGCGCCATGAGCGGGCGACGCTGCTGACGCCCGACGAGTGGATGCGATGCCTGCTCGTCTGCGCGAGCTCCCTTAGCAGGCGGGTCCGCCAGGGCGACCTGGGCCATGCCGAAGTGCGCTGAGCTGAGCTGGACTGACGCAGGTCCGGCTGGACAGACAAAGCTGGGATGCATTGATTTGGGCCGGGCTGCCAGGGCCCTGTTAGCACGCAGGTCGGCGAGGGCGGCAAGGCTACAACGCAATGCGCTGGACTGCGCTGGACTGGCGCAGATCCATCCGGCTGGACCATCGAGACAAGATACAGCGGCGCGGGCCGGGCCGGGCTCAATGGCCCACCTTGACCGAAGCTGATTGAAGATCCGCCGGCCCCCTTGTGGGGCCACCAGGCTGCGAGGCGCGGGTTCGCAGTTTCCAGCACCAGTTGTAGCTTGTAGTTTCCAGTGTTACAGTTTTGCTTTTTGCTGGTTACTGTAACTAATTGATTGACCGCGCGAGGGGGGGGGATGCCCAAACGGGACTTTTTAGCACCCCCTGGGCTCGTTGTCTGAATTGCTGGGGGGGCTCGAAATCGACACCCCTCACGCAGATCCGCGGGGTCAGGGTCCCAAAACACATGGGATTTGCCACATTTCTGAAATTCGGTGCCACCCCTTCACGCAGATCCGCGGGGTCAGGGTCCAAAAACACAGGGAATTTGCCAGATTTCTGAAATTCGGTGCCACCCCTTCACGCAGATTCGCGGGGTCAGGGTCCAAAAACACAAGGGATTTGCCACATTTCTGAAATTCGGTGCCACCCCTCACGCAGATCCGCGGGGTCAGGGTCCAAAAACACAGGGGATTTGCCAGATTTCTGAAATTCGGTGCCAGCCCTTCACGCAGATTCGCGGGGTCAGGGTCCAAAAACACGAAGGATTTTCCACATTTCTGAAATTCGGCGCCACCCCTTACGCAGATCCGCGAGGTCAGGGTCCAAAAACACAGGGGATTTGGTACATTTCTGAAATTCAGTGCCACCCTTCACGCACATCCATCGCAAGGCGTGGTAACCCAAACTGCGAGAACTCCCTCGGCCCTTTAATCGCAAGGTGTGGTAACCAAGCCCGTAAACCATACACGTCTTACCGATCGCCAGGTGTGGTAACCCCTCTTGTGATCAGTTGGTCTTGCCGATTGCGAATCGGCTTCGCATGAAGTTTCGATACTGCTTCACGACAGCGCCAAGGCCTCATGACTTAGCTCTTCCATGGCCCATTCTCCGAGAGAGGGGGCCGGCGGCAGGGGGCGAAGCCCTTACGGATAATCAGATTAAATCAGCACCAAGCGCAACGTTGATGATTAAAATAACTCTCAGGCCGATGACACCTCAGCAGTGCGCTTCGCGCCAGGCGTTCTCGCCCGGCGCCCGGCCCGGGGGGGGCACCACGGATCGATCCGGCCCGAAGGACGCCGCAGAGGGTCGGGTCCAGGGCCCTGGTCTGGACTTGTCGCGCTGTCGCCATGTGTTCGGGCCGTTGGATCCCAGGGTGGGTGGGGACCAGCCCGGGGAGGAAACGTTCACCCGTCAGTCCGCACGGCGCTGGGCCAGGTGGGGCCATCGGGCCCCCATCGGCGGCCAGGGGACGATGGCATCCCCCCGAGCCCTTCCCCCCTAAACGTTGCCGCCTGGGCTTCGGGCCACTGCTCGTCTCTCGGGCGGCCGTTGGGGACGATGCGGGCACCCCCGGGGCGTTCTCGGCGAGGCGCAGCCGTTGGAAGGCATCCCGAGGCTGGACAGCCGACGGGAACCGACGAATACGTCCGAAAACCTTGAACGCGGATCCCCTCCCTGGCCTATCCCCCCCAACGATGCCACTGATCAGGAGTCAAACATCGATCCCTGGATCTCTCCTGAGGTGCGCACTCCCCGGCACATCGGGGCAGACGAGGGCGTGGCGACGAGGGCGCCCCCGGAATGTCGGAAGCCTTCCTAAAGCGAGCCCCGATCCTCGAACCCCGAACCTCCGAGCCTTTCCCCCCCCTAACTGAAGGGGCCCTGGGACACACACACACACACACACACACACATAAATGCACACACAAATAACAGGATCCCCCATATGTTTCTATAGTTTCTTGTTTTTTGTCTTTCCCCCCCCCACTTCCTATATGTTCCCATCTTTTCTGGGGAATCGACGATTGATTGTGTCTGTGTGCTTCTTCTCCTCCCGACTCACGTTGCCCCTGGGGGCCTCCGTGGTCGGCGCCACGACCGGCGGCGGCGCCGACGGGGGTGCCGGCAGCAGGGGCGGCGACGCCTGTGGGGCGCCTGAGGCGTCGGGGAGGCGAGCGCTGCTCCCTGTCCGAGCGGTTGTCCTCGTCCTCCTCAAGTTCTGAGGTCCACTGTCTCTCTTCTTCAAGTGGTTCGTTCTCCTCCTCCTCCTCCTCCTCCTCCTCCTCCTCCTCCTCCTCCTCCTCATCCTCCGCCTCCTCCTCCTCCTCATGCTCCGCCTCCTCCTCCTCACAACACACACACACAACGCAGCCAGAGTCCGAAGCACCGAGTGCGAGGTACTGCGGCTGCTTCGACTGCACACCGCTCAACGTGCAGTGCAGAGGGAGAGGGGGGAAGGACGAGAGAGGGAGGCAAAGGCAGAGGGCAGGGCCATACCCAGCCCCAACCGCAGCCTTGTCGTGGCGGAGCCACCAGGCGGACGAGGGGAAATGAGGGAGTGCCCAGACTCGCCGAAACCGCCGCTGCCTCATCCCACATGCCCTCCTCCTCCTCCTCCTCCTCCTCCTCCTCCTCCTCCTCCTCCTCCTCCTCCTCGCTCCTGCTCCTGCTCCTGCTCCTGCTCCTCCTCCTCCTCCTCCTCCTCCTCCTCCTCCTGCTCCTCCTCCACCTCCTCCTCCTCCTGCAACTCCTCGTTCTCATTCGCCTCATCCTCCCCTGGGAGCCGGGCGCTGCACTCTCCTCACGCCAGGCGCTTTCGCCAGGCCTTTAGCGCCCCAGGGACATCACACGCCAATCTGGCTGGGAACCCTGCAACAAGGTGGGGTCCAGGGGCGTCGGGGTCGAGGGCTCCTGTCGCGATTCTTCGGGATGCTATTTTTTAGACGAGTGCGTCCCACTACTCGCAAAGTGACTTCTCGCAAATGGCCTGGATACGCCGCGGGGGATCTACGATACTTTACATCAAAGCAGACATGTGTTTTTTGGACGTTTGCGGGTAGGCATTTTGCGAGTAGTGGAATGCGCTCGGTGGTGCTTGTTCGCCGCGTCGGGTCTTAGGGCTGCGCGAGGTCGGAAGGGCACGCCGCGGCAGCGAGAGTGCCCCCGCCTGCTATTGCACCTCCCGACCCCGCTCGTCTGCCGTGGACGCCTCGGGGCCGGGTGCGCGGCTTGCTGGTGGTTGCGTGCGGCGCGACAGCGGCGGCCTGCTTGCCTGGAATTGGCCTTCGCCGCCCAGCGGAAGCCGCGCGCCGACGGCCGCTCCGGCAAAAGCTCACTGTCACGTGACCCTGATTTCATCTCCCCGCTCGTTACCAGAAAGCATGACCAACAAACTACATCGCGATTTTGTTCACGACGCGAGCCCGTCCTTGACCTTCTCGCGAGGCCAGATATACATCCTCTTTCTGCGAGGATGTTCTCGCTCTCGCGACCCCCATCCCTTCCTCAAAAATATGTCCCTGGGGTCCGAGCCAGATTCAAGTGCGGTGACGAGAACGCCGCTCAGGCAGGAGAGCCCAGAATCGAATCGAAATGACTCGGATCGGCGGAAATCGGCAGCCGAGTCGGGAAAAGTCAAATCGGCAGAAATCGGCAGGCTAATAGGTCTCCGTTGAGAAATCGGAACCCAAATCGGAATCCGAAGTCGAATCGAATCGGAATTATCATCCATCGAAATCGAATGGAATCGAGTCGGAGGAATCGAAACGAGCCCTGCAAGTGCGGCGACGAGAACGCCTCTCGGGGGCCCCAACGGAGCGGACAAGCACAGAAGTATCCCCACGACAGGTCTCTGCCGCGTGAGCTTCGGTGGTGGCTCTGTGGCACCGCGCAAAGATCGCTCCACCTGGAACGTCGGGGCCTTCTCGACTGCGCAGACCGCTCCACGACCACGACGTCGGCGTGGAGAAGATCGGGCTCCACAACCAGCCGCATACCCGATGCATCGCCGATGTGGCGCGATCCTCCGACCCTATCCGTTCAGACCCCATCTCGGAGGCCTAGAATGCAATAGTGCTTACCCCCCGCTGCATGGGAACGTAAGACAAGGCTAGGAGTGGAGCTCCACGATTGGAGCTCCACGAGTGGAGTTCTTCGGGGAAGAAGGAGGTGGACCGAGCCCAGGACAGGGACAAAAGCGGACAAGGGTAAACCGGGGATCTCTCACCGCGGCCCAGGAGAATGGATCAACGTTTCGGAAGGCCCCGAGAGCGTTCTGGAACGCTCCGTCAGGACTACCCGTCCTGGCCCCGCCAGGAAACGTGCGTCGGATCGGCCGTATCCGAACCGAGTCGAAATCGAACTAGGTCGGCTGCGCCACGATGCACAGCAGCGCCCTGCAACCATCGGGCCGCATCGGATCGTCGGAGTGTCGATGTGGGATCGGGATAATTGCGTACTTTGCGACGGATCGTGGTCTCGGGGGCACGGATCTTGTGCAAGTTAGACGGGATTCTGGCCTCGGAGGCGCGAACATGGTGTAAGGGTAGAAAGGATCATGGGCTTGGGGGCGCGAGCTTGCCTTTCCCTAAGCGAGCACCTGTCGTCTGTCTTGGGCCCCTCTGGGGCTCCTCGAAGACAACTGCTGAACCACCCTGTGGCCTCACATGCCTCTCGGAAGCGAAACGGCGAGACCTTACAAAACCGAACATGTGTTTTTTGTTTGTCCCGTGGGTGTTTTCCAATGAATATTCGGCGGTGGACAAACCTCCCTTTAGTAAACCTCCCCTTAGTGAAAGCAGCCTGGGACCGAAACCAACGGACCTGGACCAGCAAAAATGACGGCCGCGACGCCCACCAGCGAACCGAAAACGGCCAATTCCTGAATCGACGCGTCAGGGCAGGAGGCCTATCAACCTCCGAGGAATTGGGGCCTCCTGGGGGCCGCCCGACATCTCCCTGGAGACGGGGGGGGGGCGCTGGCGGCGCCCCTCTCGCGCGCCTCACGCACCCCTTGCCATCGCTCGGACGGCCATTCCTCGCGTATTCTTTGATTTCGCGCGTGCTTTTCTCGCTAAGTCATCCAGGATGTTCCTCCATGGTCCTCGCCGAAGACAAACAGGCACACGTCCGAGCGATGCCAAGGCCCAGCGGCCCCTGCAGGTTCTCTAGAGGCTGGGGCGCCGGCCCTCCAGCTCTGCTGCAACGCGCAGCGCAGGGGCGCGCGCGCGCCTTCGCAGGCGATGCGCTGCGAGCGGGTGGTGCCTCTGCGCTGCTCTGGCCTGGCTCTCGACCACGATCCGCTACGACAATTGCAGTGGGGGCTCGGCCACGACAAATCTCCGCAGAAAACCCAACCCTGAAATCCGCGACCTGTGCAGTGAAAAAGCCACACGTGTCGATCGACAGTCGTCAAGATCTGATGTGGAGCCCATCGAAATTTCCAAGAAACCCAGGGCACCCTGGCAAAATGCAACTGGTTTCTTGGCACGCGCCCCCACCGTAACGGAAGGCCTGTGCGAGGGCCAGGCGAGAAGGCTCGGACCCGGATTTCTGATAAGTTTTCTAAGCCTTCCCCGAAGACACAAAAAACCTCTCAGAAGGCGCGAGGGTTTCTGAGAAGTCCCGCCGCCGTCTGAGAAGGCCCTCTCCTTCTCATTTCCCCCCCATCGAGCCCCCGCCGATCTGCGCTGTCCTGGCCTGGCTCTCGTCCCCGATCCGCTTCGACCATGAGAGGAGGGCCTCTGCGAGGGCCAGGCGGGGGGAAGCAGTGGAGCGGGAGCAGAGAGGCCGGGGCCGAGCGGCGCCTGCGGGAGGGGGCCTCGCGGGCAGCGGGGCGGTCGGCTGGTGCATCCTGGCCGGGCCGCCGCCGCCGCCGCCGCCGCCGTCGTCGCCGTCGTCGTCCTCGTCATCGTCGTCGCCGAGACGATTGAAGGGGCCGTGGGACACACAAATAAATACACACAAATAAATTGATTCCCAATATTTTCCCATATTTTCTGGGTTTTTGTCTTCCACCCACTTCCCATATTTCCCATCTTTTCCTGGGAATCGACAATTCATCTTGTCTGTGGTTTTTTTCCCCCCTGAACGATGTCGAAGCGATGTGGACCCCGACCCTGACGGCGGCGATGAACAGGGCGAAGGCGGTGGCGGCGAATACGACCCCCCCCCCCCTGCGGAGCGCCGAAGAAGGCTCTAAAGCCAGGTGACTGTTATGTGTTTTAGCCAGGTGACCCTTGGAGCACCGCTCCAAAGGCCACTGACTGTTATGTGTTTTAACGTGTGCATGTAAACGTACAAAACGAAAAGAAAGACAGACAGACAGGAGGGGAGCAGAAGGGGGGAGACGAAGGAGCATGATAAGCACGAGGAGGGGAGGCGAGGAGGGCCCCGGGCTCTGTGATCGGTCGATCGTCCGGCGATCTCGCTCGATCGTCGGACGACGCCGAACGGCAGAAACGGCGCCGACGCCGTCGACGCCGACGCCGCCACCGCCGCCGACGGCGACCGCGACGGCGACGACGGCCTGCGACGGCGACGGCGACGGCAGCGACGGCGAAGGCGACGCCGCCACCGACGACGATGGCTACGGCGACGGCGATGGCGACGACGGCGACCTAGACGACGACGACGACGGCGGCGGCGGCGGCGGCAACGGGGAAGACGGCCACGGCGAAGACGGCGAAGACGGCGAAGACGGCGACGACATCCTCTGCC
This sequence comes from Prorocentrum cordatum, assembly GCA_963575745.1. Lineage (NCBI taxonomy): Eukaryota > Dinophyceae > Prorocentrales > Prorocentraceae > Prorocentrum > Prorocentrum cordatum. Next base: position 77,087 of record CAUYUJ010016607.1, read on the forward strand.
TCTGGAGCGTGGAAGTCTCCGACCTGCCCCGCGGGTTTTTTATGCGACGCGCGCACTGAGCGGTCGTGGCGCCGCGCGGCGGCGCCCAACGCCTCGAGAGGCGGTGCCCAGCTCAGGCGATTGCACCTAATTGGGTGGGAGGGGGGCCCGCCACACACGACCCGCACAGGGGAGTGCAGGACTGCGCGTGTGACGGACAGCTGCCTCCGCGGGCGTCATTGGCAGCACACCGCATGTCGGGGCGATGCCACCCGGGGCCCAGGCAGCACGATTCGCCCCCGTAGCGGCAAACTGAAGAGACAGCACAAAAAGGCAGCCGAGGCCCTCCAAGCCTCGGGCTTCGATCCTCGAGCTCACGAGCGACGCAGGGGGCGTGCGATGGGCACCTCTCTTCCGCGCCGGGCGGCGCTGCTATGGACAGGCGTGCTCGCGCACGAGGAGCTCGGCTGGCCGCTGCATTCAGGTCGTTGTAATGGAAGGGCCTGGACGTTTCGAAGGATGTTGAGAAATCTGTTGTTGAATTCGGCAAGCCGGGTTCTGCGCTCACTGAATGCTGTTTTGGCTCGCTTCCAATCGGAAGCGCGGATTAATAGTCCCGCTTCCCGCGTTGAGAAGCCGTTGATGGTTCCCCAACGCGGTTAACAAAACGCTCGTTCATCCACAACCCCTAACCGCGCTATTCGGTGATCGTGTCCTGGGGATCATAAACGGGCTCTCCAGTGGCCAGTCGGGACGATCCGAGCACTCTCGGAACGCTCTCGGCGAAGCGCAACCTCTGGAAGGCAGCCCGAGGCTGGAAATCCGTCGAGAACCCACGAAAACGTCCCAAGACCTCGATCCTCGAGACTGCGCCCCCCTTGAACATACTCCCCCTAACGCCGCCCCCGACAAGGCCGCTGCCGCGTCGACAAGACACGAGCCTGCCGCAAGGGGACACGCTGAAAACACCGTGGCGTGAAGCCAAAGCGGGTCCCGAGGGAGACGGCTCCCCAGGACCCGCGGCCGTCCCCCAGGGCCCAGCTCTTCCACCCGAGTCACTGTTTGACGGCCCTGGGGCCCGTGGACGAGACTGTTTTCAAATTCCCCCCCCCTCCCTGCGCTTGGTTGGCTATGCTCAGCGCGCACCTTGGAAACATCAGGTACACGCTGAGCGCATTTTCGCTTAGGGTGCATTTGGCGCTTAGTAGCGTGCAACGGGCGTCGTTTAGCGTGCACCCAGGTCGGGGGGGGGGGGGCATCTGCCCTGGGCCAGCTCTGCAATCTTGCGCTTAGCGGCTTAGCGTGTACCCAAGTCGTTTAACCCCCGTCCCCACCCACCCACCCTCACCCCCTCACCTTCCCACCCACCCTCCCCCTCCTCCTCCTCCTTTGCCTCCTCCGCCTCCTCCTCATTCTCCTCGTCCTTCTCATCCCTGCCCCATCCCTCGAGCGAGGGAGGGGGTGCTGGGAAGAGGGCGGAGGAGGAGGAGGAGGAGGAGGACGAGGAGGAGGAGGACGAGGAGGAGGAGGAGGAGGAGGAGGAGGAGGACGAGGAGGCAGGCCCCTACCCGACTGAGGGGAGGGGGAGGGGGTTGATGGGGAGGAGGCGGGGCCCCCCAGAGGCTCCGGAGCGCTCCCCAGAAGCCCCCCTGGACGAGGGGAGGGAACCTGAGGGGAAGGGGGGAGGGATCCCTTCGCGTGCACGTCGGACCTCTCCGGGTAACAAGCGTTGTGGATGCCATGACAAGTTTACACTCTAACAATCCTATCAAAAGAGTTGCTTTAATTGTGTAAAGCATATTCTAAATATGTTTTCATACGTGTTTTTAGCGTATTAAAAAACATGTGTGAAACTTCTTTTAGACGTTTGGAAGCTATTAGGCAGCACGCTCCCTCTCCATTGATCGACTTCCACAAATAGGGAAACAAAAAGTGGCATAAACATAAAAACTCGGAGGTCCGAGCGGATTTCTCAGAACGGCGCTCGACCCCCCTCCCTGGCGCGCGGAGCGCGCCAGGGGCGGCACCGGAAGCGCCGCCAGGGGGCCCGAGCGCCGATCTGAGAAATCCGCGCGGACATCCACGTCAGTCTTCGTTTCCCAAACAAGACAAGCGTGGCTCGGGGAGGGAGGGATCGGGGAGCGCTTCGCGTGCACCCGAGCGGTTCGGCTGCCGTCCCCAAGTCCAGCGCATATGTAGCGTGTGCCTGGGCCGCCCTCCAGGGCATCCGAGGTGGGGGCCCCTGGCCGCGCCAAAGCGCTTCGCGTGGAACAGGCGTCGCCCGAGAGGCCACGAACAAAAAACGAGGTACACGCCAAACGTAAGTCGGGCCTGTCCCTCTGTAGGGGGACGTTGGATGACGAATAACAAACAGTCAAAACATACTACAAACATACCCAGATTTTTAAGGAAAAAAAACTCCAACAATACTAAAAACAAAATACTAGAACAATCGTTTCCAAATTATTATTAAACTATTTGTGAATATTCTTCCTGTAGAAGGACAGGCCCGACTTAACCATAAACATAGCCAACATACCATAACGTCCGTTTTCGGGTTTCCTCCCCCCCCCCCCCATAAAGTCCGTTTCCGGGGGGGGGGGGGGGAAGGGCCTCTGAGGACCCACGAACGCCCCCCCCCCCCGCATGCCAGGCAACACCAGAGCACACCTGTCAGCACCACCACGTGCCTGGGAGCACAGAGCTAAGACACCGCCCCCCCCCCCCCCCCCCCCGCGCACAATCGGCACCGCCATTACGGGGAGAAGGGAGAAGGGGAGGGGGGTGCGACGGAACGGCTGGAACAATCTCGAGGGCCCCGGGGCCCCGACACCCAAGTTGTCCACCAAAGAAAGCAGGAGCCGCCCCTGTCAAAACCGAGGCCCCGTCGCACTCGCTGAGGGCATGTATTGGTTCTGGGCAAAGAGGGTCTTCCGTGATGGGGTCCCAAACCAAAAAAATCATCAGTTCCATCCCCTGGCGCAGGGCGCGCGGCAGCCACGCGGCGATACGGCACGACGTGCGCATCCCGCACGAACTACTGCGAACATTGAAGGGGCCCACAAACACACAAATAAATACACACAAATGAAAACATTCCCCATATTTTCCCATATTTTCTGGGTTTCAGTCTTCCCCCCCACTTCCCATATTTTCCAATATTTCTGGGGGATCGACGATTAATTGTGTCTGTGTGTGTTTTCCCCTCCTGAAACATGCTGACGCCCCCTCTGCAAACCCAGACATGCGACGTCCTGATGTTGTCAGGGTCCAGGCCCTCTCCCCGGGGCCGGTTCCGCATCCTGCATCCTTCTCCTACCCTGAGAGACAAGGGTGTCGTGTCTATTCGGGCGCGCGGTTCCCTTTATACTCTTCGCTCACTCACGAAGCGCGCGCGGACACGAATCAAACACGCAACGAACCGTGTAAGGACTGACAACATCATGCACGGACATGCGCGCATGAAGGTCGGGCAATGGTTGGCCCAGCAGGGGACGTCGATGGCGGAGCAATGCCACGAAACAAGCTCGGGCATGGAATATATTTTGGGATTGCTGGCGTCTAAATGGGGGTCGGGGATCTTCCTCCTCCTGAGGATCTTCCTCCTCCCCCTCCTCCTGTGACTCCTCGTCCTCCTCCTCCTCCTCCTCGTCATTCTCGTCCTCCTCCTCCTCCTTTTCCTTGTCCTCCCCTCTATCATCTTTCACTGGCCGGCCAACATGCTACAATCAGCGATATCAGGGGCATTAGCCACATGCCCATGCCAAGCTGATGGCACATTTGCGCGCGATTCCACAGCATGGCGTGTTGTATTTTCCACACGTTTAGACACGAAATATACGTGCGAACATAGACATGTTTAGACATGTTCAGTCATGTTTAGACACGGCAGAATAGACACGGCATAGAATGTGAGACGCTGCTTGAAACATTGACACACGTTTAGACACTCGAGCACGCCGTGCAAGCGAGAGCGAAGCGCGTCTACTCGTGTCTTTGACTGGCTGTTTTAGACACTCGCGCACCGCGCTCGAACGAGAGCGCCGCGAGTCTATACTCGGGGATGGACAGACCCCCCTTTAGCAAAACCTGGTTTAGTGAAAACGACCTGAGGCCCAAACCTGGCGGGCGCAAGCCTGGAAAATAACGGCCACGGCGCCCTCTCGAGAACCGAAAACGGACAATTCACTAATCGACGTGTCACTGTTGGGGGTTCTGGCCATCCCCGATATACGCGTCTAGCGCAACATAGACACGTCTTCCAGGGCACGGCCCCGCGGCCCGGCCAGGGGCCCCCGGAGGCCGAAACTGGCGAACAAAAGCGCCCCACCGCGGCTCTGATGCAAGGCGCGGAGATCTGGGAGGGACCCGCCGGCCCGAATCGGACTCGAGGCCGAGAGAGACGCGTTCTGTCGGACGTGTCCCCCCACAAGGGGGTTTTCGACGAAAAATACTGCAAAAAGCTCAATACAAGTACGTGGGGGTTTTCGACGAAAAGGGGGTTTTCGACGAAAAATACTGCAAAAAAAGACGTGCCCCCCCACAAGTACACCAACAATACTGCAAAAAGCTAAAAAAATACCCCCAAAAATCATCCCCAAACTATTTTTGTGCTAATGTTTGACTGTTTCGCGTGTATGTTTTGATTTTTCGTCGAAAATCCCCCCGTAGGGGGACAGGCCCGACTTAAGAGACGCGGCGCGCGGCGCGCGCGTCCCGTGGCCGGCGCCAGCGAGGGGTGCCTCCTCCTCCTCCTCCTCCTCCTCCTCCTCCTCCTCCTCCTCCTCCTCCTCCTCCTCCTCCTCCCCCTCCTCCTCCTCCTCCCCTCCCCTCCTCCTCTCCTCCTCCCTCCTCCTCCTCCTCCTCCTCCTCCTCCCTCCTCCTCCTCCTCCTCCTCCTCCTCCTCTCCTCCTCCTCCTCCTCCTCCTCCTCCTCCTCCTCCTCCTCCTCCTCCTCCTCCTCCTCCTCCTCCTCCTTTCCTCTTCCTCCCCCTCGCCGCCCGTGCCCCGGGGCCCTCGACGGCGCGGGCCCTCTTCTGTCCTCCTCGGCGCCCGTGCCTCTCTGACGTCTTGGGCGAACTCGAGCAGCGGACGCTTTGGACGTGTTGTTTCCGTGCTTTCGGCGCTGTGGACGCTTTGGGCGTCTTGGGCGTTTTCGGGCGTTTTGGACGTGGTCCTGACGTCTTGGGCGGTTTTTCAGCGTTTTTTGACGTTTTGGACGTGTTGCTTTCGTGCCCTTGACGTTGTGGACGTTTTGGACGTCTTGGGCGTGGTTGGGCGTTCTGGACGTGGTCCTGACCTTGGGCGTTTTTCTGCGTTTTTTGACGTTTTGGACATGTTGCTTTCGTGCCCTTGACGTTGTGACGTTTTGGACGTCTTGGGCGTGGTTGGGCGTTTTGGACGTGGTCCTGACGTCTTGGGCGTTTCTGGGCGTTTTTGGACGTTTTGGACGCTTTGGACGTGTTGCTTTCGTGCCTTTGACGTTTTGGACGTTTTGGACGTCTTGGGCGTCTTTGGGGCGTGTTTGGGCGTGGTCGTCGCTCTCCTCCCCCATCGTCCTTCTTCTGCCCAGCGGCACCGGAGCACGAGAGCCGCAGCGAGGCACTGAATTAAAAACAGGGGTAGGAGGAGGAGGAGGAGGAGGAGGAGGAGGAGGAGGAGGAGCAGGAGGAGGAGGAGGAGGAGGAGGAGGAGGAGGGGGAGGAGGAGGAGGAGGAGGAGGAGGATGGGGAGGACTAAAGGGACTAAAGGGCTGACGACAACGAACGTCGAATCACGTGAATTACTGGCGGAGGTCTTCAAGATTGGCTTCTCTTACAATCTTGGGGGGGCCCTTTCACACATGGGTGAAGGCCTCTCCTGATCCTCGCCAGATTATGCCTCCCCTTCGGGGTGGGTGCAACACAAGGTCTGCAAAGGTGCCTGGGGCCAGTAGTTGCCGTGAGACCGCACTTACTGCAGAAGACGAGTTTGAATTCTCCCCAATACTGTAAGGCGTGGGACTCGTCCAAAACCTGCCCTCCCAGAACCCGTCGACCGTTTAAGGGCGCGATTCCTGGGGGAGGGGCACCGTGCGCACACACTGTCGGGACAGCAGCCATGAACCTCGAACGGTTCACGAAAACCTTGCATTTACGGCAATAAAACTTCGTGCCGAGCCTTCTCCACTCGTGCTTCGAGGCTTTCATGGCCAGCTCGAGCCGCAGGATCCGATCGGGGCGAGGGGCCGAGGGACGACTTTCGGTCCACGGGTCAGCTCGGATGGCCTCCGCAAGAGCTCTTCGCGCCCTACGTCGGATCAGGAAGGTCTCGGCGTCCAACGCATCGGTGGAGGGAACACTCGTTACAAATTCGGTCCATGCTGCCGACGCTCCTCGGGAGGCCAGCTCATCAGCACATTCGTTACCCACCGCCCACCACAAGTCTCGGGCCGTGCGTATATCTCCCGACTCACGGTGGGATGGGGCCCATTCGATTAGGACGGGGTCGGGGCCACGAGCTCGCACAGCTCGGCCTATTCTGAACCAGAGGTCGGCACTGGGACAGCTGAACGACGGGGAGAGATGCCGACCTCTGTTCCAGCCGTCCTGGAGGGGCCTATGATCAGTGACATACCTGAGCGGCCCAAACGTGCATTCGAGGGCCTCCGCGAAGGCCGCTAGCTCGGCCCTCGGGGCCGTCTGACGGGTGCCCCCAAGACTACAAACGATACCCGCCGACGGGGTCCAACCACCTGCTGGGAGAGCTTCGAGGGCACAAACTCCTGAGCCAACTCTCCTGCGGCGGGGGTCCGAGGAGTGCTCCCCCCCAGAGCCGCCCCAAAAAACCGTGAGGAACCCGTCGGGGCCTCTCGGGACACTCGCGAAATCACCGAATTCGGAGCGGTGAGGAGGGAGGTCGAGGTCGAAGGAGGGGGTCGTGGCCTCGACACTCGGAAGCCCACGCAGCCAATACGAAGGCCATGCCTCGTGGCACGCGGTGGCCCGAGGGATGAGGTGATCAGATGTCTCGGAATCGGGGTGGCCCTGGTTACAGGCGCAAGCCCATACACGATGGAAAAGAGAGTCGGCCGCCTGGCCGCAGCGGGGGCAGGCGTCAGGAGCCTCGTAGCCGGCCTCCGCGCGCCACTGCCTGGTCCACTGGCCCGCCGCGACGACCGCCACGTCGAGCGCCCAGAGGTCGTCGTCCCCCCGCTTCTGGAACTGCTGCATCTCCCGCTTGATCATGAGCATGCCGGTGCCGCCCTCGATGTCCAAGGACCCCTGGTGCAGCGCCGCCTGCTTCCAGAGCTTCCTGTCGATGGAGCGCTCGAAGTCCGAGAGCAGCTCCACGTAGTCCGCCGCCGCCTCCGCGAAGCTCGGCTGGTTGGGGCTGGGGAACCGCCAGCCCACGTCCTCGTCCGTGACCCAGAAGTCGTGGTCGACAGGGTCCCATCCTGCGTCAAGGAGGGTCGCCACCGTGGCCGACACTGGCCCACGCACTCTCCTCCAGCGGCTCTCACCCGCCAGACGGAGCCTCCTGAGCGCCGGCTGCCAGGCCTTGGCGATCCTGGCGTGCAGCTCGGGGCGGGCGAACCACTGGTCCAGCCAGGCCGCCAGCTGCTCGCGCGGGATGCTCTTGGCTGGGTCGCCTCTGCCGTAGAGCATGGCTAGGGCGCTGGTGAGGCACCGCCCTGGCCCGCGCCCTGCTGCCGCCTGCGCCGCCTGCCTCCTCAGCCTGAGGACCTCGTAGTGCGGCAGGCCCTGCACCTGGTGGCCGTAGGTGCCCTGCGCTCGGGCCCCTGTCGTCCAGAGGCCCTTGGTCACCACTTTGAGCCTTGCCATCCTGCGCATCTTCCTGATGGCGTGGGCTCGCCTGGCGGCCTTCTGCATTCTCTGTCTGCCTTTGCGCCGTGTGCGCGTCCTCGCGGCGTTGCAGCCCACGCCCAGGTCGGCGAAGTTGCCCTCTGCCTTGGCGGGGACGCCGCGCTGCTGGAGGCCCTTCGCAATGGCGATGGCCAGCTTCGGGGAGCTCGCTATCACCGTGGTCTTCGGGGAGACCGTGAGGCCCGCCTCCTTCAGGCACTCGCCCAGCTTGGCGCCGCTGTCGATCAGCTGCTTCTCCACGTTGGCCTCGGTGCCCTGGGAGCGCAGGACCGCGTCGTCCACGAACGCCCAGAGGCCGATGGCCGCCTGCTTCGCGAGCTGCGCGCGGTGGAGGATGGGCCCCATGAAGGCCTTGGCGAGCCGCACTCCCTCTGGAGAGCCCGCCAGGATGGAGCGCCACGGCTGGATCTCCCTGCTGACCCACTGCCGCTCCTTCAGTAGCCTCTGTGCCAGGTGCATCTGCGCCTCGAGGCAGAGCACGATGGGCGGGTTGCCCTGCTCCAGCGCGTGCTGGACAAGCTTGACCACGCTGATGCTGTCGTAGAACTTGGCCAGGTCTAACAGCAGCGTGGCTGTGGTTATTCCCAGTTCTCTCGCTGTTTCGTCAAGAGTGGTTCGAAGGATACTGGCTCGTAGAGCCGACGAGCCTCGTATTGCAGTATCCCAGAACTCGCTCAGGTTGGCACTCCACTCGCTCGTGATGCTGCCCCTGAGCTTGCTCCACGTCTTCATGACGAACGGGAGCTGGCCGAGGATCCTGTCGCCCCCTCCCTTTTCTTCGGGCGCGACGGAGCCGATGGTCGCAAGCATCTGCCTTGGCCACGCTCCCACCTCCTCGATGTCATTGAGGAGGTCGATCATTTCTTGCCTCCCTTCAGTCGGGAGCCTTTGCACCTCCAGCGGCCCGATGTTGTCGATCCCCTTGGCCTTGGTGGCCGAGATGGCGGGGAGCAGGCGGCCCAGCTGCTGCAGCTGGAGCGGGGCCAGGGGTTGCTGCCAGGCGCGGCCCATGACCATGTGGATGCCGTCGAGGAGCTGGTCGGGGGTCACGCTGGGGTCAGCCCAGTGCTTCTCCCACTCGTCGGCGCGGTTGCTCATGATCTGGTCGGGGTCCGCCACGGAGCTCCCCTGCTGGATCTTCTCAACGGTCTCGGGTCTCGGGTCCTTGACCATGTTGTGGAGGTGCCGCGGTGCTTCCTTCCACATCTTGATGGCCCAGCTCTGGTAGGCCTTCCTCGACTTGGTGAGCGCCTGCCCGATGGCCCTCCCTTGGTACCTCTCGCTGATCTCGATGATAGGGATCACGTCCTCGTCGGGGAGGGTCTGCAGCGTCTTCATCATGGCCTTCCAGTTGCCGAACTCATCGCCGTCGTCCTTGTTGAACACCTCGTGGAGCTGCGTCTCCTCAGCCTTCTGCATGAGCTCGACGATCTTGCCGTTGCAGCTGGCGGCCTCGGAGATCCTGTCGGTGCGCCTGAGCATCTCGTAGCGCTTGAGGAGCGTCGCCGCGATGTGCCACCACTCGAGGTGTGGGTCTCGGAGGTGCGCTCGCGCCGGCGTGGCCGAGGTCCTGACCCACTTGATGGCATATCCTCTGCCTCTGCCCACGTAGGCGTCCTGCTTGTCTGTGTCAATCTCATGGCGCTGGAGGGTCGCAAGCTCCAGGGTCGTGATCCACCTCGCGAAGTGGCTGTCGTTCTTCTGCTGGCCCTGCGGGTCCCTCGTCAGCAAGAAGTGGTCCTTGCTCTCTTGGCTTCTCGATGTTGCTGTCAGTGGGGAGGCTGGTCTCTCCCAGGCTGTCACTCCTGGGGCCAGTCCTCTGGCGTCCACTGCTGCACTCGCATCTTCCCACACTTGCCCTGGGATGTTGAAGGTCGTGGTGGGCGCAGCCTCCCTCTCGTCATCGTCTCCGCCCAGCTCGTCGTACATCTCGTCGAAGGCGGCCTGCAGGTGCTCGTGGAGCCTGGCGCGCCTCTCCTCCTTGGCCTTCTGGATGCCCTTCTGCCGCTTGCTGTTCGGGTCGGCCTGCTGCTTGGGCCGCGGGACCGTGGGGAGCTCGTGCGCGATGTCCAGCTTCCTGTGCCACCACCTCTGCTTGCCGCCCTTTATCGTGAGCTTCAGGCCGACGTGGTCCTTCCACGGGACCTCCTCGACAGCCTGCAGCTCCAGGTGGGCTGCCGTGCCCTTGGAGACCAGGGCGCAGTCGATGGCGCTGCCCGAGCCCCTGTTGCACGTGGCGGTGCAATTCTCCGCCAGCAGCCTCTCCGCATTGAGCTTCGTAAGCCATTGTGTCTTGTCCCACTCGTCTGGCGTGATGTTCCAGTCGCCCAGGACCACCCAGGGGTCGCGCAGCTGGCGGAGGAAGGCGCCGAGCCTTACCAGGGTCCGCTGGTTGGCCTCCTTGAACCCGAGCTGCGGGAGGAGGTAGGCGCTGACGATCACGATGTTTCCCGGCTTGAGGTGCCAGCAAGTCGGGCAGAACCCCTCAAACGGGCCCTGGCCAGATTTGCCCCTGCCTGCCTCTCTCCAGGCCTCGAAAGAAGTTGTCTGTATCTGCTTCTTGGCCACCATCCACTCGCCTCCTGAGGTGCCCGTCGCAGAGCGTCCCGTCAATCTCGCTGGTGTGCCCAGTAGCTTCCATCCATCTCGTGACAAGTCGCTGCGCGCCTTGCCTGTCGCGTTCTCGTTAGCATGTGTCTCCACCAGGCCGACGAGGTCGTAGCTCTCGGCCTGGGCCCGCATGAAGCCTCTCGCTTGCGGGCCCCACTTCGTGATGTTGCTGAAGAATACCGTCGCGTCTGTGCAGTGCTGCCGCTTGACCCACTGCGTGCTGGCTGCCTCCTGTCTCAGAGCGTCCACAGCCTGGGCTCCTGCGCCTCCGTCGGCAGCGCCCCTGTTAGGGAGACGACCGCCCTCCCCGCTGGGGCCCCTTGGAGGCCGCGCGGCCCCCGCCGCCAGGCTTGGCAGCGCTGCCAGCGCCGCCAGCAGCAGGAGCAGGGGCGGCCGCTGCCTGGGGCGGGCCGCCGCTGGCGCCGCCAGTGGCCGCTGCCGCCGCCGCGGGGCCTGGGCCGCCAGAGGAGGCCGCTGCTCCGCTGCCGCTGGGCCGCGGGGGCCAGGCGGGCAGGCGGCTGCGGGCGTCGGCGACGGACTGCTCGAGGGTGGCCGCGAGCAGCTCGGGGTCGGCCTTGTCCAGGCCAGGGACCGAGATGCTCTCGACAGCCTGCTCCTCGTCGCCCGCCATGGCGACGCCAGGCTTCTCCTCCGCAGCAGGTGCGGCCGGCTGCGCTGCGGCCGCTGGCTGCTCCTGGGCAGCCTGCTGCGCTGGGGCCTCAGCCGCGCTGGCGACCTCGACCCGCGCCCGCTTGGGCGGGCTCGCCTTGATCTCCTCGATCTTGGCCCACATCTCCCTGACCTTGGCGTCCTCGGCGACCATGGCCTGGTAGGCGGTGTCGAGGGCTGCGCGGTGGCCCTCCAGCTCCCTCCTCTTCTCCTCGTCGAGCTGGTCGAGGCCCTCGTTGAGGAGGGACATGTCGAACGCAAAGATGACCTTCTTGCCGTCGCTGGTGGTGGTGTCGTCCACGGGGCGCTTGGACACCGTCGAGGCCAGCGACTGCACCGCATCCTCATGGTCCTTCTTCGCCTTTAGCAGCTCGGTGCCCGCCAAGAAGTGCGCCTCCTTCGCCTTCTTGGTAGCGTCCTCGGCCTTGACGAGCGCGTCCGCGGCCTTCTGGAGCGCCGCCTCCTTCTGCTCCAGGATGGCGGCCGTGGACTGGACCTGCTGCGACGGGGTCCTGGCCTTGGCCTCCGTCTCCGTCTTGGCTGCCAAGTTCTTCTTGGCCTGCTCCATCGCATCGTCGGGGAGGATGGCAGAGCAGAGCTCAAGCGCCTTCTTGAGCTCATCCGCTTCGTTCTGCTGCTTGTTGCTGGCGGCGGGCTGAGTGGTGCCGCCGTTGCCGCCCCAGCGGCGGCCCTGCCTTCCCTCGCGCCACGGCGATCCCGCAGCGACGTCGTTGCCAGCACCTTGTCCTCCCTGCGGCTTGTACACCTGTAGCTTGGCTCCGCACTTGATGCACTTCCCACTGTTGCGCTCGATCCTGAAGTTGAACGCCCACTGCCCGCACCCGCACACCGTGAATGGCTGCTTGCACCCATTCGTGAAACCCATGGTGTAATGTGGCAGAGAGCAAGGGCTTGTACCGACAAGCAGTGGCTGTCGGGATCGTGGCCCTGAAAGGATCGGGGTATGGCTCGGACTAGAGCTATCCGTTTTGGCACGGAGGCGCGGAGCCCCCCCTTGCTTGGCATCTTGAGCCAAAATGGCTACGGAGGAGGATGGGGAGGAGGAGGAGGAGGAGGAGGAGGAGGAGGAGGAGGAGGAGGAGGAGGAGAAGGAGGGGTGGGGAGAAGGATGGGTACTGCGAGATTTGGTTAAATGCCGCGCACACCCAACGCCATTCCCACTTCTGCGAGAATTGGTCAGGTGCCGCGCACACCCAGATGGTAGGTGCCGCCCTCCTCGCTTCCCGCTCACCTCCGCGAAGCTTTCCCGTCACCCGCCTCCGCCTCCGCCTCTTGCTCCCCTGATGAGATCTGAGCGTTGCAATTTTGCTCACGCTGGAAAATGTTGCACCGTGTCGGGCCCCTGGACCATCACAGATTGATCCGACTCGAACCATGCGTACTGTTTTCGCGATGCTGCAATGTTTTCGCAACGTCGGATCTCAAGGTCCACGCGGTCGAAAGGGCAAGCCGTGACAGCGAGTGCCGTTTCCCCTCTTCCTCCCACCCTCAAGTCCAGGCGGCACCAAAAAAAAGTCACGACCTATTATTTTCACCGTTTTCGGCCTCTGGAAGCCCTCCCCGGGGTCCCGCGACTGCGAAGCAACGACTCGGGATGAAAAACTGAGACTGGGGAAAGGGTCGGGACTTCGCGAACCCCGCAAGGAAAAACTCACAAAATCGGCTCCCCGGATCCTCCTCCGACTCCTGCCCTGGCTCCCTCGACACCTCCTCCTCCGCCTCTGCCTCCAGCACATTCCCCCCCCTCCTCCACCCCCATCCCTCTTGCCCCTCCTCCTCCTCCTCCTCCTCCTCCTCCTCCTCCTCCTCCACCTCCTCCAGCTTTTACGTTGCGCACCGGCTGTGATGAGGGACCCAAGCGAATCTCTGATTCCTCCTCCTCCTCCTCCTCCTCCTCCTCCTCCTCCCTCCTCCTCCTCTCCGCCTCCTCCTCCTCCTCCTCCTCCTCCTCCTCCTCCTCCTCCTCCTCCTCTCTCCTCCTCCTCTCCTCTCCTCCCCTCCTCCTCCCTTCCATCCTTCCTCCCCTCCTCCTCCTCCTCTCCTCTCCTCCTCTCCTCCTCCTCCTCCTCCTCCTCTCCTCTCCTCTCTCCCTCCTCTCCTCCTCCTCCTCCTCCTCCTCCGCCTCTCCTCTCATCCTCCTCTCTCCTCCTCCTCCTCCTCCTCCTCCTCCTCTCCCCTCTCTCCTCTTCCTCCTCCTCCTCCCCTCCTCCCTCCTCCTCCTCTCCTCCCCTCTCCTCCTCCTCCTCCTCTCTCCTCCTCCTCCTCCCTCTCCTCCCTCCTCTCTTCCTCCTCCTCCTCCCTCTCCTCCTCCTCCTCCTCCTCCTCCTCTTCCTCTCCTCCTCGACAGCCTCACTCCTCCTCCTCCTCCTCCTCCTCTCCTCCTCCTCCTGCCTCCTCCTCCTCTCCTCTCTCCTCCTCATCCTCCTCCTCCTCCTCCTATCCTCTCCCCCCCTCCTCTCCTCTCCTCCCCTCCTCCTCCCTCATTCCTCCTCCTCCTCCTCCCCTCCTCCGCCTCCTCCTCCTCCTCCTCCTCCTCCTCCTTCTCCTCCTCCTTCCTCCTTCTCCTCATCTCTCCTCCTCCTCCTCCTCCTCCTCCTCTCTCCTCCTCCTCCTCCTCCTACTCCTCCGCTCGCTCCGCCTCCGCCTCCTCCTCCTCCTCCTCATCCTCCTCCTCTCCTCTCCTCCTCCTCCTCTCCTCCTCCTCCTCCTCCTCCTCCTCATCCTCCTCCTCGTCCTCCCCCCCCCTCCTCTCTCCTCCTCTCCTACTCCTCCTCCACCCTCCTCCTCCTTCCGCCGCCTCATCCTCCACCCCGCCTCCTCCTCCTCCTCCTCCTCCTCCTCCTCCTCTCCTCCTCCTCCATCCTCCTCCTCCTAACAGCAGATACAACAGCAACAATAGAGACTGTAACAGCAACAGCACCAGCAACAACAGCAACAACAGCAGCATAAACACCAACAACAGCAGCAACAACAACAGCAGCAGCAATAGCAACAGCAGCAACATCAACAACAACAGCAACAACAGCACCAACAGCACCAGCTGCACCGACAGCACCAACCGCAACACCAGCAACACCAACAGCAACAACAACGACGAAGACGACAACATCAGAAAACAACAACAACAACAACAACAGCAACAACAACAACAACAACAACAACAACAACAACAACAATCACTTTACCCGAACGCTCAGTGTTCTCACCAGTGCCAGGGTTTTCATGCGACGCCAGCCAATACCCCCACTTTGTGGGGGGGCAGTGCAAGCTCTACCAAATATCCACACGACTCTTCGCCACCACCCACACCCAGCTTCCCGCCCTATGACGTTCGGACACTTCACTTCGTGGCCTGCGGACGACCGTGGCTACTACACTGGCGTGGAGTACACACCACAGAAGTTGTTAAGCCTACGTTCGTACACCCACAGAAGTTGTTAAGCCTTGTTAACCCACAGAAGTTGTGAAGCCTTCCACAGAACATCTGTGCATGTTTTCGAGGACCTACGGTGCGATTCGTGTGATTTTATGATGCGCGGTGCTAAAATTCTTAAGAAGCCCAATGGTTTTTGGAGATTTCGGCGTGCGCGCGCGAAGAAAAAACGAATGTGTCCCGCATGGTATTATTTGACAGGGATGATGGCCCTGGCAGGTGCGCAACCGTTGTCGCAGAAGTTCGAAAAAGTTGCTCGCAAAAGCCCGTTTGACAGAAATGTTTAAAAAGTGTTGGGTTTCCTACGAATCCGCAAGAGCGCGCGGGATGAGATTTTGACATTTTTTTGTTGAAAAACCATTGGTTTTTTGATGTTTTTATGTTAAAATCGCTCCGAACACTAAGCTTTTGGAAGGATTTCGTCTTGCGCGCGCGAATGTCCACTTTACCTTATTTTTTGCAAGGGATTCTTGAAATTTGATTATATTAGAACAAGAAATGTCATTTTATAGTGTTTTTTGCAAGGGAAAGCGGGGGGGAACAAAACAACCGGATCTTGATCACATCGAATTACCTGAGGCTTCCTCACGAAAATGATGAAAATGTAGCTGCGGCCTAGGCGGCGCAGGGGGGCCGTGCACCAGGGGTCCCAACAATAATTATTCTTTAGAATTAATCATGTTCAACAACAACAACAACAACAACAACAACACCAACAACAACAACAACATCAACAACGACAGCAACGACAACAACAACAACAACAACAACAACAACAACAACAACAACAAGCACTACAACAACCATCATTACAATAATGTTCGCTCTTACTTGCCCGTGTGCCATTCAAAACGAATTCCCCACACCCTCGATGCCCGCCCTTTTTTTGTTTTCGATCACACCCCCTTTGGGGGGATGTTGTCTCTTCACGGGGGGCAGCGGGCTTCGACAGGCGGGCAAACCTGAACGGCCGGACAGTCCTTCGTGGGCGTACATGTGCCCGCCATTGGAATTGGTGTGGGCCCTGCAAAAAGAGGGGGGGAGAGACGAGGAAGAGTGTGAGGAAGGGGGGGGGAGGGACGAAGGAAGAGGGAAAACGCGAGGAGAGAAGGAGCGACGAGGGGGGCGGTTGATCAGAGGCAGAGAGAGAGAGAGAGAGAGACAAACAGATCAGAGAGGTAGAGAAAGAGAGAGAGAGAGAGAGAAAAAAAAAAAAAAAAAGAGAAAGAGAGAGAGAGAGAAAGAGAGAGAGAGAGAAAGAAAGAAAGAGGGAGGAGGCAAGAGAGGGGATGGAGAAGGGAGGAGGGAGAGGAGGAAGAGGGGACAGGGCAGAGAGGCATACAGATGAGGGCAGAGAGGAGGGAGAGAGAAGGGAGGAGAGGAGGGAGGAGGAAGGAGGGAGAGGGAGGAGGAGCAGGAATGTAAAAGCGTGAACGCTCGAGGAAGTCCTAGGCGAAAGCGCCGTTCCTGAAGGAAGTCCCGGGCGGGAGCCCACGACGGGCGGGCGATCCCCTGACGGGCGGGTCGGGCGGGTGGGACATTCAAGCGGGATGCCTGAGTATGGCGAAAGCGCGATTCCTAAGTAAATTGTGTCGGCGTCCTTGACGCAGGGTGTTTCCTGAGCGTCGAAAGCGCGATTTCTGAATAAATTGCGTGGAAGTCACCGGCGAGAGCGCAATTTCTGAATAAAATGTGAAGGGTTCTCTGGCGGGAGCGGGGGTCTTGATTAAATTGCGAAGAAACCTTGACTCAGTTGCAAAGAAGTCTCAAGCGGGAGCGCCGTTCCTGAGTAAATTGTAAGGAAGTCTCAGATGGGAGTGGGGGTCCTGACTAAACTGCGAAGATGTCACAAGCGGGAGCACCGATCCTGAGTAAATTGTGAGGAAGTCTTAGGCGGGAGCGGGGGTCCTGAGTAAATTGCGAGGAAGTCTCAAGCGGGAGCCGCTGTTGTTGTAATCCGCGGGGCCAGGGGCACAGCTTGTGCACGAAGACTTTCCCTCTCAAAAAAACAAGGTGCGAGCGTCGAGGGGCACACTTTGATTTTGAAAAAACAATATGCACCGGTGATGGGGGGATCAACAATAACTATTTTTCATAAATGAGAACTCAACAGCAAACGCAGCAGCATCAACAATAACAACCACAATCGCAACTCCAACACCAACAACAACAACAACAACAACAACAACAATTACTAGCACGCGGGGACACACCGTTCTCACCAGTGCCAGGGTTTTCATAGGAGGCGGGCAATACCCCCACTTTGTGGGGGGGCCGGGTCAAGCTCTACCAAATTTCCAAACGACTCTTCGCCACCACCCACACCCAGCTTCCCGCCCTATGACGTTCGGACACTTCACTTCGTGGCATGCGGACGACCGTGGCTACTATTCAGGGCCCCGCGGCCGACGACGACGGCGTGCGCGCGCGAAGAAAAAACGAATGTGTCCCGCATGGTATTATTTGACAGGGATGATGGCCCTGGCAGGTGCGCAACCGTTGTTGCAGAAGTTCGAAAAAGTTGCTCGCAAAAGCCCGTTTGACAGAAATGTTTAAAAAGTGTTGGGTTTCCTACGAATCCGCAAGAGCGCGCGGGATGAAATTTTGACAATTTTTTTTTGAAAAACCATTGGTTTTTTGATGTTTTTATGTTAAAATCGCTACGAAAACTAAGGTTTTGGAAGGATTTCGTCTTGCGCGCGCGAATGTCCACTTTACCTTGTTTTTTGCAAGGGATTCTTGAAGTTTGGTTATGTTAGAACAAGAAATGTCCACTTTAGCTTATTTTTTGCAAGGGAAAACGGGGGACAACAAAACAACCGGATCCGGACACCCACGTTTTGCCTGAGACTTCCTCACGAAAATGATGAAAATGTAGCTGCGGCCAAGGCGCGGCGAGGGGGCCGCGCACCAGGGGTCCCAACAATAATTATTCTTTATAATAAATAATGTTCAACAACAACAACAACAACAATCATTTTACCCGAACGCGTGGTGTTCTCCCCAGTGCCAGGGTTTTCATACGACACCAGGCAATACCCCCACTTCGTGGGGGGGAACAGTGCCAACGACTACCCCCACTTCGTGGGGGGGCACAAGCTCTACCAAATATCCAAACGACTCTTCGCGACCACCCAAACCCAGCTTCCCGCCCTATGACGTTGGGACACTTCACTTCGTGGCGTGCGGACGACCGTGGCTACTACACTGGCGTGGGGTACACACCCACAGAACTTGGTCACTTATTCGGGGCGCGCATGTGCCCAGCATGGTGCAATTGTGCCATACAATACATAATACAGAGCTCATGTAACATAAATGTTGGGAAACCATTGTTTTTTTTTTTTGGGATTCGGACAGCGCGCGCGGGTGGAAATTTTGAAAAGTCGTGCAGCTGTTTTTCGAGGACCTACGGTGCGATTCGTGTGATTTTATGATGCGCGGTGGTAAAATTCTTAAGAACCCAATGGTTTTTGGAGATTTCGGCGTGCGCGCGCGAAGAAAAAACGAATCTGTCCCGCATGGTATTATTTGACAGGGATGATGGCCCTGGCAGGTGCGCAACCGTTGTCGCAGAAGTTCGAAAAAGTTGCTCGCAAAAGCCCGTTTGACAGAAATGTTTAAAAAGTGTTGGGTTTCCTACGAATCCGCAAGAGCGCGCGGGATGAGATTTTGACATTTTTTTGTTGAAAAACCATTAGTTTTTTGATGTTTTTATGTTGAAATCGCTCCGAACACTAAGCTTTTGGAAGGATTTCGTCTTGCGCGCGCGAATGTCCACTTTACCTTATTTTTTGCAAAGGATTCTTGAAATTTGATTATACTAGAACAAGAAATGTCATTTTATAGTGTTTTTTGCCAGGGAAAGCGGGGGGGAACAAAACAACCGGATCTTGATCACATCGAATTACCTGAGGCTTCCTCACGAAAATGATGAAAATGTAGCTGCGGCCTAGGCGGCGCAGGGGGGCCGTGCACCAGGGGCCCCAACAATAATTATTCTTTAGAATTAATAATGTTCAACAACAACAGCAACAACAACACCGACACCAAGACCAACACCAACAACACCAGCACCAACACCAATACCACCACCACCACCACCAACACCAGCACCAACACCAGCACCAACACCAACCACAACACCAACACCAACCACAACACCAACACCAACAACACCAACAACACCGACACAAGCACCAACACCAACAACACCAACACCAACACCACCAACACCACCACCAACACCACCAACAACAACAAGAACGCAACAGAAGGCTCAAACCGAAGAGAACTGCCAG
Organism: Prorocentrum cordatum; assembly: GCA_963575745.1. Lineage (NCBI taxonomy): Eukaryota > Dinophyceae > Prorocentrales > Prorocentraceae > Prorocentrum > Prorocentrum cordatum. The sequence goes on from CAUYUJ010016607.1 coordinate 95,964, forward strand.
AATACATATATATATATATATGTATATATAAACATATATACACACACACACATATATATATATAGCCCTCCCTCAAACAAAAAAAACGTCTCGTCGGAGATCTGTGCCGATTCCCTTCTGCGCCCGCGGCGGCGGCGGCGCCCGGCGGCGCGCGCCTGGCGGGGGCGTCCCCGGCGGAGGCGCCCGGCGGGGGCGCCACGGGGGGCGACGCAGGCGCGGGGCCTGCAGCGGGAAGGAGGGGGGGGGAGGAGGAGGAGGAGGAGGAGGAGGAGGAGGAGGAGGAGGAGGAGGAGGAGGAGGAGGAGGAGGAGGAGGAGGAGGAGGGAGGAGGAGGAGGAGGAGGAGGAGGAGGAGGAGGAGGAGGAGGAGGAGGAGGAGGAGGGGGGGGGGGGCACCGCGGATGGGTCTGCCTCAGGCCGCCCATGGCGACCCCGCGCGCTCTTGAGGCGGAGCGTCGGCCTGCGGGGCCCCCCCTATGGCCGAAGAGTCCCACGCTCGGGGCTCGACGCGCCGCCCCCCGAGCCCGTCTCCCCCCCCCCAAGGCGTTGCCCCTCTGGGCCACAACGCGGCTCCCCAGCGGCCGCTCGGGGCAAGCTGGGCAGCCCGTCGATGCAACCCCGCTGAGCCTGTCCCCCCCCCCGAGCGTTGCCTCAGGTCGGGCATGTCCCCCTACAGGCGTATTTTGGACGAAAAATAAAAATGGTCAATTCTTTAAAAAGAGAACAGAAAAACACACACACACATAGTCCAAAATAATAATAATAATAATAATGATAATAATAATAATAATAATAATAATTATAATAATAATAATAATAATAATAATAATAATAATAATAATAATAATAATAATAATAATATTAATACTAATAATATAAACATATCGAACCCAGTTCAACAATAATGCAAACATAGTCCCCGTACCATCTTTGGATTGTGTTTGCGTCTCCCTCCTGGGAGAGGGACAGGCCCGACGCGAGCGCCGCCCCCCGATCTTCTCGGGCAGCGGCTCGGCCCCCCCGGCGGCGACGCTCGCCTCGGGCGCCCCTCCGGCGAGGCGCGGCCGCCGGAGGGGCCCCCCCCCCCCCCCGAGGCCGGAGAGCTCACGACGGGAGCCACGGAGGCGCCGTATACCATGTGCAGCCTCGGGCCTCGAGAGGCTTCGAGGGCGCGCACGCGTCGGGGGCTCACTGCCATCCTCCCTCTCCGCGTTCTTACTGCAGGGCAGTTTTGAACACATCGGATTTTTTTTTAGATAGGATTTTCAATACAGGGTTAACTTACGAATAAATCAATGCATGAATTCAGCACTGCTTTTGATACTCAATCCCTTCATGGTTATCCATGATCCGCACGCGGAGCATACATTAAGAACGGCACTGTATCATCATCTCTCCTGCTTCTCTTCGTCCCCTCCACCCCCTCCTCTCGTCGTCCTCCCCTGCGTCTCCTCGGCCGCCGATAGGGGTCACGTCAGGGGCGGACCAGTTCAGGAGGGAACGTCGATGCAACGCCGACACTCGGGGGCGCGCAAACATGGATTAGCAATCCATGGATTTGGCGCGCGGTCGCCAGATCCATGGATCGGGAGAGTTGCCCTCCCCAAAGATGCGGCCGGTGCCGCCTCGCTCGGCGGCAGAGATCCGCGCTTTCCCATGGAAACGGGACCCGTCGCTAATCCACGCCCCCTTGATACATGTTTGTGGTCGCCCGAAAACTTCACTCCCCCGGATCACAGATCGATCCCTGGATCTCCCCTGGGGTGCATTCTGCCGAGAATCCAACCAGCCCTCCAGGATGCTCCAAGAGGCCCCAAGACTGCTCCAAGCAAGCTCCAAGAGGCTTCCGAAACCGTCCTGGAGGCCTCCAAGAAGCCAAAGTCCTTCAAACACCTACGGAAAATCAATGATTGTTGCATCGTCGCCCGTCCGCTTTCGATAGTCTTCCGAGGCCTCTGGATGGCTCCAAGATGGCCCCAAGAGAGGCCCAAGAGATGCCTACGAGAGCCCCAAGACGGCCCCAAGAACGCCCAAGAGCGCTCCAAGAGCGCCCCGAGAGCGCCCCAAGAGACCATTGCTGGGGCTCCCGAAGGGAAGCGCTAATTAAGGACCCCCTCTTTTTTGATCGATGTCCTCCAAGATGGCTCCAAGAGCGTTCCCAAGGCACCCAACAGCGCCCGATGAGGGCCCCAAGAGACGCCTAGACGGCCCCAACGGGCGCCCAAACGACCTCCAAGAGGCTACCAAGAGGCCCAAAAATGCTTCAAGGGTATCCCCGAAGCACCCAAGATGCCCCCCAGACACTCCAAGGGGCATCAAAACAAAACAAAAACAAGAAAACAGGAGACATCCGAGGAGGCTCTGCTGATCGTCATTTGTTCCTTTTCTTCCTCCTTCTCCTCCTCCTTCTCCTCCTCCTCCTTTCTACCTATCCTTATCCGCCTCGTCCTCCTCCTCCTCCCTACTCCCTCCTCTCCTTCCCCCGCCTCCTCCTCCGCTTCTTCCTCCCGAGGCAAATCCTCTGGGCATTGTCTCTGGATGGGCTGGTGGGGTTATTTTTTTAATCAGCGGCCGCAGGCGAGCGCGCCGGCGGCGACTCCAGTCAAAACGGGGCACGCAGCGACGAATTAAACTAAAGCGACGGAAGGTGGCCACACCTACACTGGCTAACCGGGCCCTCACGCAGCAGCTCAGCGGCGGACCGGCGAGTGAGGGGGCAGCTGGAACTGAGTCGTACTGCCACCGCGCAAGTATGCATAGCGCCAGAAACACCAGGAAGTCGGGACACACGACGACCCGGGCCAGAAGCCGAAATTAATGCAAGAACGCAACCCCGGACAACTGCGTGAGTACCAGGGTGGCCCGAAGGACCGTCGGTCAAAGAATTAATGCCGAGACGAGGCGAGAGCGTTGGCAGGCCGCGAAATCCCAGGGTGGCCGTAGCCGCATAGTCCCGAGGCAGCAGAACGCACGAGCGCGGGAAGCAGCAAAGCTGCCGCGCAGCCAAAATGGCGCGGGTCACCACGAACCAGTGCGTGAAGTGGCGCCAGGATGACCCACCACGAACCCTGAACAGGGCTTCGAGCCCGAAGCCAGCACACCGAAGGTGGCGACAGGCGGGCGAGGGCAGCTGGTGGGGTTACATATTCCTCGCGGGCGCAAGCGGACGCGCAGGCGCCGAGTCGAAAGGTCCGGGCCACGGGCCGATCTAATTGGCAACGCTCAAGCCGAGAGGCACAGCGACCGTGCCCGACATCAGAACCTACCGCCGGTGGGGGAGCTGGCTGAGGCTGGGCTGGCTGAGCTGACTGCAAGCGGCCAGGGAAGCGGATGCAAACGTGCGGGTGAACTAAGTCCTGCACGCCAGGAGTTGCCATGACCTGTTCTGTATCTACAGACCAGACGTCGGCCCAGCGAGGCAGTGCCACCATACGGGCAGACCCGGGGCGGCGGCTGACCAGGAACAGCTGGTGGGGGGACTTTTTTGATCTGCGGCCCAAAGGGCGGTTCCAGAGGGCGGGTGAATCAGGTCGTCTGGGGCACAGCTGGTGGGGTTACGCGAAGCCTCTAGAATTTCGAAACCGATCCAACCGTGGCCACGAAGGCGCCCCAGGAAGTTCGAACATCCCCCAGAAAGCCAACCCCGACCCTCGAACTTCGAGCCTCGGAACGCGTGCCCCCCCAACGGAGGGGCAACGGGAAGGGGGGGACTGGCTCCGGAGGGGACGCATCGACATGGGATCGGCGATGCATCGTTGATAGCTCGGCGCTAGGCCCCCGATAGCGCAACCGCACCCTCCTGGGCGAGCTTGGGATGTGGGGCCCCCTATCGGCGATCAGTAGGCGATTGGGGGTCGATGCATCCCTCCCTGTGCTTAAGTTGGGTCTGTCCCTCTGCAGGAGGAATATTCCAAAAGAGTCGAAAAGTAGTCTGGGGACGACTTTTGTACCATGTTTGACCATGTGGGGGGTACTTTTTCACTTCTCGTCGAAAATCGGCCTGTAGGGGCACAGGCCCGACCTATCCCCCTGCCTGTCCAGGCGAGCCCAGAAATCGACTCGACGAGCCGGATCGGCGATCGGACTGATTTGGACCGGCGGAATCCGAAGGGGCCCGAGGACACACAAACAAATGCACACACAACTTACAGGATTCCCCACGTTGTTCCCCTACTTTTTGAGCTTTCGTATTCCCCCCCCCCACTTCCCATGCTTTCCTACATTCTCTAGAGGAAAGAGAACTATGCACATACACCGATTCTGGCCAGGCCCATCCTGAGCCCAGGATCGGTGCATACGCCTTCTACCTTGGCCAGGAAGGCATATGCACCGATCCTGGGTCAAGGATGGGCCTTGCCAGGATCGGTGCATGTGCATAGTTCTCTTCGCCCGAATTTTCCTGGGAACCGACGGCAAATTGTTTGTTTGTTCCCTCCGGAGCGTCGGCAGCCAGGGCCGGGAGAGGTCGACCCTCGGCGGCAGGGCCGGCAGGCCGGCGGGGCCTCCGCGGAGGCGACGTCGGAGCCCAGAGCGGGAGGCCCCGAGGCCGAACCGAAGCAGAACCGCTTGGACGCCCGAGAGGGGTACGGCAGGTTCGTGTCGTGACGACCCTGGCGCTGGTTTCTGACACCGCGTCGATCGTTCAACCTTGAACGACTGGCGGCTTTCCGATTGCCCGATCATTCGATGTAGGCCGGTTCTGGAGCACTGGCGGCGTTCCACCTTGAACGCCCGCGGCGGGGTCGCCGCCGGTCGACACGACGCGAACCTACCGTACGGTGCGGGCGCGGCCGCAAGAACAGGGGGGCACATGCGAACCCTACCCCTACCCCCCAACGAGTTCTGAGGGGGAGGGTGGGGTTCACTTCGTTCGGGGAGCTCCCGAGCGAAGTGCACCCCACCCTCCCCCGCCAGAAATCGTGGGGTTCGCATGTGGTTTCCTGAAGAGACCCTGGCAAGAAACCCAACCCTGAAAGCCCGCGCGCGGGGTGCGCCCGAGGGGAGGCCGGGAGGCGCCCTGGACGCAGCAGCTTCTTCAAGAGGCTGCGGGAAGTCACCGCGCAGCGCGCGGAGCGAAGAAGCCCAGGATACCCTGCCGAAAAACATATGGCTTCTTGATGCGCGCCCCCACTGTACGGAAAGAACGGGTACAATGCCCAACAGCAAATGTTGCCCCAAACCAACAGCGGCCGCTGTTGGGCAGGCGGCAACCTGTCTCATTTTTTTTTTTCCCCCCCAGCGAACACAAGCACACGATGCCCGTCCATGGGCAAGACCAGCTCGACTGAGCGCCAAATTCGCTTCCCTTCAAAGGGGGCTATAACCGCGTTCACATATGACTCGATAGCGGCAGGGCTGTAAACTGGCCGGCCGGGTAAACGTCACCACATTCAGGGAGGAAGGGGAGAAGGACGAGGACGAGGAGGGAGGACGAGGAAGAGGAGGACGAGAACGAGGGAGTCGACCTGCGGTCTGGCGAATGCGCTAGCCAGCACGGGCCTCCCGATACGAATTCCCACTTAAAACGTATCTGTCAAAACGGGCCGTAGACTGGTCATGCCCCAGCGCTCGGGAATCCCCCGCGAGCGCAGCTCCGGTGGAGCGAATCAAACGCACCATCACGCTATCAGAAGGTGGAGAGGCGGCAGCGGCGGCAGCGGCAAGGAGGGAGGGAAGGAGACGGGATTGACTGGCGACCTACCGTGCCACACTAACGGCGGGCTGCTCTAGCGGAGTCCTTCGATTGAGAAGTTGTCCAGACCTGGAGCTTCCAGCATTCGGGGAAGAGCGAGGAAGGGACAGGCAGAGGAGGGAGGAAAGAGAGGAGGGAGAGGCGCAGCACCAATCGGCTGCACGACGCAGAACGTTCTCCAGTCCATCGGCCACGCGGCCGGGACAAGGGACACGATAGCTTGCACGGCATCGCTACGAATCGGCGCCTCGCCAGCCGACAACCTGGCAGCGCCGGCCGAGTAAACGTCACCGCACTATGGGCGCGCACGTCGGCCTACACTGGTTGTTCTCCTACGCGCTGGCGGACGATAAATCGACGGGCTGGCATCCCCAAGAACTGGGTAACAGCACGACTGCACAATTGGCTGGCAGCATCTCCTCCCGGAGTGCGCGAAAGACGTGTGCACAAGGAATAAGTGCCCGAACTTCCGCCCCAGGAGACGGCCTTGGTCCAGCGCAGCACCCAGATGGGAGGAGGGGGGGAGGGAGAGGAGGAGAGCGAGGGGGGAGACCAGCAACCTTAGCTACCGGCGGCGGCGTGGCTGCTGTGCGCGCGCGCCCGCGTGCGCTTGCGCAACGGCAGACGCGGCGGGGTGGCCGCGGACCAGCTCCAATACGATCTGCCCGACCGTCGCCGCGGTGGGCGCTCCGGGTTCCGCGGCGTGTCTCGCCCGGCAGTGCGCCAAGTACACCGCCGCGGTGCGAATGGCCGAGCGCAGGACGAAGTCCGCCAGCAGGGTCCTCGGGGAGGAGGAGAGGAGGAGGAAATCCGAGAGGGGCGTCGTGGAACGAGGTATCGCTAGGCTCCGCCACGCGAACTCCCGGACCACCCGGCAACCTGCATAGTGCTCAATGGAATCCTCACAAGCGCACCCAAAAACACAGCGAGAGCCGCGCTGCTGGAAGCGCCGGCCCGTGCACCATCCATTGAACCATGTGCGTAAAAGAGCGGCTCGTACCCGCGGAGGGGCAGCCGTCCGAAGGGTGCCAATGACCTGCCGCGCACGCGGGGCGCGCCTGGCCGGCGGCAAAAAATCGAGGCGCCAACGCTGCATCCGGCGCCGCCAGAAGCGCTCCGCCTCCTCCACCGACGCCTCCTGCGCGATGGAGAGGCACGCCCGTTGCCACAACTTGCGGCGTTTCTTGGCGCGGGCGTCGTCGTCGAGCTCCGTGTCGGCGGCTCCCTCAATGCGCTCCCGCACCCGGCGCGCAGTCCAGCCCAACTCCTCGAAGTGCGAGATGGCGGCGTCCAAGTGCAAGATGGCAGCGCTCTTGAGCCAGCTGTCCCAACCCGCCCGGCGGAGTTCGAAGTCGCAATCGGCAATGGCCCTGCGAAGCTCCCGGGCCCGGCGCGTCGTCTGCAGGCCGCCCTCGTTCGTGGCTTCGTACCAGGCCACGCGGAAGCGGGCCGCGAGCGAGAGCTTCGCAAGCTCGGGAATGCTGCCGGAGAAGCCCATCGAGCTCGGATCCCTCAGAATGGACGGGGAGATCCACCCCCGCGGGCCCGGGAACAAACGGCCCACCGCCTCGCGCTCGACAGCAGCCCAGTCCGCTGGGGCGGGGAGAAGTTGTGCCACGAAGCCGAGCACAGAGACGAGGTAGATCCTGGCCACGAGCAGCGTGAGCTGGAAGCCGCAGCCGACCTTCCCCCACATGGCGGCCCTCTCGAGAAATTTCTCCATCGGTTTGTCCCACGAGAGGCCTTCGCTGCTGGGGCCGAGGGTGAACCCGAGGTACTCTGCGGCGTGCGCAATCTTCATCGCGCCCCACCTGGGAGCGCAGGCTGCGATCGAGTCCCGGAGCTCGGTCAGGTCGACCGGGCGTAGGGGGACGACGACCGACTTGCCCGTGTTCAGCGCCAGGCGGGATATCATATCATACTCGTGGAATAGCTCCTCCAGCTGCGTGAGGTGCAGGTGCAGGTGGGGCGTAACGAGGGCGAGATCGTCGGCGTACGCCCGCGGGGTGGCGGCGGGGAGGAGCCGGCGGAGCCGTCGAAGTAGGAGGTCCGCGGCGATGGCGAACAGCAGCGGGGACAGCGGGCAGCCTTGCCGCACGCCCGCCGAGAGCGCAAAGCCCTCGAACCTGTGACCCCCGACGACGATTTGGCAAACGTTGTCGCGGTAGAGGGCCGCTACGAACCTGCCGAGGCTCGGCGGGATGCCAATCCAGTCCAGCAGCTCCAGCACGAAGGACTGGTCGATCGACGGGAACGCCGCCCTGAAGTCGAAGAAGATGCAAGCCCCGTCCTCCTGAGACAATGCGGTGAACCGCATCTCCGTGTCGACGTCGATCACGTTGGCAAGGAGAGAGCGCCCTCCGACGAATCCCCGCTGGATCCTGGAGACCCAATGCTGGAAGACTGCCTCCAGGCGGAAGCGGGCAGCGTTAGCCAAGATGCGATTGTCGAAGTTTACCACGTTGATCGGGCGCACCTTGTCCGCGTCGTAGAAATGGCCAGCGACCTCGTCGTAGCCCGACTCTTTCTTGGGCAGGAGGTGCAGGAGGGAGAAGTTGAAGTCGGGAAGGTGGCGGCGCTGGAGCTCCTCGCCGTCGGGGCCAGACAAGCAAGAAAATGCGTCGTGCAAGACGTCGACGCCCAGCTCGCCCAATTGCCGGTACGCCTCCGCGGGGATCCCGTCAGGTCCTGGAGACGATGACCCCGAGCACCGGATCGCTTTCTTGATGTCGTCGCGCCGCACTTGCCACCGGGGAGAATCCACAGGGGGCAAGGAAGCGCGAGCGTCAGGCGGCAGGTCCTCCTCGAACCAGCGGCGACGGAGTGCTCGATCCGTCGGCCCCGCTGTGAAGACCTTCTCCCAATGCCGTCTGAAGTCCGAGGCCATGTCAGAGGGCTGCGTGTGAAGCGTACCATGCTCGTCCCGGGTCGCTTGAACGAACTTGCCCCTTCCCGGCGAGAGGCGGGACAGGAGGCGCAGGTTCTTTTTCCGGGCGCGGTGCAAGACCTCTGGGGGGGTGTCGAGCGACTCCTCCTGCAACCGCGTGAGCTCCGCGATCGCGTGGGTGCGAGCCAACTCCACCGCGTGCTCGCGAACCGGGATGAGGCCGCGGCCTGCGGCCAGCGCAGGGTCGTACGGGTTGGGAACCAAGGAGCAGAGGTGCGGGTATCGCTCGATCGCCGCCGAGATCGCAGATGTGGAATGGGACTCGACGGCCCGAATGAACGCCATGGTGCAGCCCATCTGGTCGTCGGGGGAGTCCGCGCGGGCCGCGCGCGGCACGGCGTCCCCTGTGGTCGCCACGTCGCGGATGGCCACGCGCAAGAGGGCGAGGCACTGCACGGCGTTAGTGGCGGAGTTCTCCTCGCAGAGGGTCTGGAACCGGAGGGCCGCGGCCTGTGCCCAGCCGGGGCGACGGATCGCTTCTAGCGAGATGGGCTTGCTGGCAGCTGGTTTGGGCGGGGGTGCGCGGCGCGCGAAGAACACGGGGCGGTGGTTGGAGACGCCGAAGGCCCAGTCGTCCACCCCGATTGTGATCTGGCGGTCTAGCAGGTCGGTGGCTTCAACCTGTCTCAAATGTGCACAGGCCGCGGCGACACCGACATCGAGTCCTGTTCAAAATAAGCAAGAACCGCTGTTGGGCTTTGTACTCATTCTTTCCGTACCTATTTCGCTCGTGCCGAAATCGGAATCCACCGAACTCGAAATCGACTCGAACCTGAGGCATCGAAATGAGCCATGCTGTCCTCCCTCCCCTGCTGTCGAGGTGCTGCCAGAAGGAGCTCTATAGACAACGAACCCAGGCCCCTTTGTGGCCCCAGAAGCGCCTGGGTGCACGAGGAGGCCCGGCGGAAGAGCCCGGGAAGGACCCAGGAAACGGCGAGCCCCTTCCGAACCCCAAAGCGGTCCCTGCTTTCAGCGCCTTGGCTCTATCGTCCCCCCGGCGAAGCGCTGCCCCCGAGGATGGCGGCGGCGGCGCGCCCGTGGCGTCGCCGGCCGCGGCCGCCGCCGCGGGCGCAATCTGGCTGACCTGGCGGAATCGCACGCCGCCGCGATCGATCCCGACCTTCTCGGGCGGGTGGCAGGGCAGATTCGTACGGCGTCGGCGTGCGCAAAGGTTTCAGTCACCGCGTCGATCGTTCAACCGCGGATCGCTCGTGGTCCCGACTGTTCAAGGTTGAGTTCATGCGGGTTTCATGGCGCTAAGGTGTCCATCGGTGCTCTCGCCATCGCTCGGACGTCCATTTCCCGTGCATTTTTCGGTTTCGTGCGTGTTTTTTTTTGCTCGATGGTCCAGGATGGTCCTCGATGGTCCTCGCCGAGGAAAAAATGCACACGTCCGAGCGATGCCAAGTGCTTCCGTGTCACAACTTTCAGCCTTGAACGCCTTTGCTGGCGTCGCCGGCGCGCCAACGCCGCATAAACCTACCGTGCTGTGAGGTGGCCCAAATCTTAGGTCGGGACTGTCCCCTCACAGGGGGATTTTCGACGAAAAATGAAAAATACTCGAAACATACTCCAAAATTGCAAAAAAATGCTCAACAGATAGTCCCCAGACTATGTTTTGACTATTTCTGAATTTTCCCCCCAATAGAGGGCCAGGCCCGACTCAAACCTAGCGGGCACCTTTGGGGTCCTGTTCTTCACCCCCACGCTTTTGGGCCACTCTCGTCGCCACCCGCCCGACCTTCGACTTCGCGTTCTTTGTTCACGGCGTGGGCCCTCGGGTCTCGGGCAACAGGCCGCGCTCAAATCCACGTGCGCCCCCGCGCAAGAACAGTCAAGCACGCGATGTGGCAGAAGCTCGGCGACAAGAGAGTGCCTCGCAGGAGCGCGAGCAGCAACGACCCATGATGCGTCGATGCCCAGAAGCAACCAAACAATGTCGAGCTTTGCGCGGGTCCAGCACCGATCCGAGAGATCCGCGTGGACCTCCGATTACTGTTGTCTATGACATTGTTCCATCCCCTAAAGATAGTGACTACCTGCCAGACCACCCCAGACCAACCCGAAGACCCGAATTTGACCCGAATTTCGGGTTTGGGGGGGCGTACGGATCCCAAGTGTTTTTTCAACGCTCCCCGACCCCCCCCCCCACTGGATATGGAAGGCAAACTGAGGGCTTCGGGCTGGGCTGTGGTGGTTTCTGGTGGGGTGGTGAGAACGCCAACCCGTCTCCCTCGCCCGCGCAGCTGATCTCGGCGCGGGCCCCGGGATCTCGGGGATCCACCCTGGTTTGGTGGGTGGTGAGAAAAGCCAACCCACATCCTCCCTCGCCCGCGCAGCGGACCTCGCCCGCGGGCCCCCGGGACCTCGGGGGATCCGCCCGCGCGCGGCCACCGCGGGCGGCCAGGAGCGGGGGGTCGCCGACGGCCGCCCCGCCGCCGGGAGCGCCCCGCCATCGGGAGCCCCCACCGGAGGGGGGGAAGGTTGCGGAAGCTGTTCCTGGGACGCCGTGGGATACAGTCGGGGCGTTGACCTAAGGAACCCTCAATGAGGAACGAGGCCCCTTTTTTTCCATCAGTTAGCCTTCGATTTCCGGTCGAAGAACATAAGGAGAGCCTGAGGCAAGCTGTGAAACACTTAAGGAACGCGGAGCCCCTTCCCAAAGGAAATGTTCCCTTCTTCAGGGCCCCGACTGTAACTCCAGATTGTGGGCGCGCGCTGGGGCGGGGGCGGGCGAAGGGGGACAACTTCTTGAAACGTGTAGATTTAGGTCGGGCATGTCCTTATACAAGCAGATCTTGAAGGAACAATAGAATGCAGTCGGAAAATTATTCAAAGATAGTCGAAAGCAGTCGAAAAATCGTACCCACACTACGTTTTTATACGATTTCTGAATTCTCCTCCTGTAGAGGGACATGCTGGACTCAAATTTAGATTGGGAGCCGTTGCGAACGTGAATTCCTGAAACAGAGACCGCGTCAAGCCGTGATTGTCGTGATCTTGTTACAGCGGGTGTGCTGAAAGGCGGGAGGTCTGGACGTGTGTATGTAGGTTAACGACCAAATACGTGGATGCGAGACAGGAAGAGGGTAGCTACAGTGCTCACAGGACAATCAGACAAGGGTGTGCGTATCGTATCGTATCCTGCTCATCCTCCTCGTCTTCCTCTTCGTCCTCCTCCTCCTCGTCCTCCACCGCATTCCCCCCTCCAACTTCTGGTGGTGGTGGAAAACATGTAGATAATCCCATCCCCGAAAAACACCACCGGGTTTGGGAGCACGGGGTCACCGCTGGGCTTTGCGACTCCTGGACCCACCAGCGTCCGGGACATCCTCGTAAAACCACACGAGCCCCCAAACCGGGTGGTGACACCAAATCGCCCGAGACCTACTGCTGGGTGTTGTCACCACCACGTTTGGGAACTACCAAGTCGGGGGGGCCAGCGGCGATGGAAGGTACTGATGCTGCTACTCTGAAGGAGCCCAATGACACACAAATAGATACACACAAATACAATGATTCCCCCTATTTCCCATATCTTCTGGGTTTTTCTCTTCCCCCCCACTTCCCATATTTTCCTACATTTTCTGGGGAATCGACGATTCATGGTGTCTGTGTTTTTTCCTCTCCTGCTACTTCCCGGACCTCTCCTCGGGTGCGCTCTGACTAAAACATTTCGGGGCGACTCCGACGGCGGCGACGGGGGCCTCCGAGGGGGGCCCACCGAGGGGCAGCCAGGCGAAGGGTCCTCTAGTTCATCTAGATATCTTCCTAGATCTAGATCTAACATATCTGTCCTAGATCTGTTCCTCCTTGTTCCCATTTCTAATATTTCTCCCTGTCTATGAATCCTAGCTTCCAATATCTAGTGTTTCCCACCTCTCTTTTCCCCACATCCAAATTATTTTCGCTTTTTGGGGGGGACCGTCGGCCCCGCTCGGCCTTCCGCCACCGCGCCGCGCCGGCGGCCGCGGCGGCGGCCCGCCCTCCCCCCCCCCCCCCCGGCAGAGCCTCCGGACAGGCGCCTGTCCGGAGCGCTGTGGAGCTCCGCTCCGCAGCCGCGCCTCCTCGAGGGCCCGAGCGGCCCACGGCGCGCTCGAAGCCGCTCCGGCGGCGCCCGCGCTCGACACCGGAGGAGAATGGGCGGCTCGCCCCCCCCCCTCCCCCGGCGGCGACCGGCGCGGCCGCGGGGGGCGCCGTGGGGGGCGCGGCGGTCGGTGGCGGGTCTCCACCCTCGCGCGGGCGCGGGGCGCGGGCGCAAGCGTCGTCGTCGTCGTCTTCGTCGTCTGCCGTGGTTTGTCGTCGTCGTCGCTGTGGTCACTGTGGTCGCTGTGGTCGCTGCGATCGTCGTCGTCGTCGTTGTCGTCGTCGTTTACCGTCGTCTATCGTCGTCGTCGACGGTCGTCATCATTCGTGGTTCGTCGTCGTCGTTGTCGTCGTTGTCTTTGTGGTCGCTGTGGTCGTTTTGGTCGCTGTGGACGTTGTCAGCGCTGTGGTCGTCCTCGTCGTCGTCGTCGCCGACAGTCGTCGTGGGTCGAGGTTCGTCGTCGTCGTCGTCGCCGTGGTCGCTGTGGTCGATGTAGTCGTCGCCGTTGTCAACGCTATGATCGTCGTCGTCGTCGGTCGTCGTCTATCGTCGTCTATTGTCGTCGTTGTCAATCGTCGTGTGTAGTTGTTCATCGTCGTCACCGTTGCCGTCGTCATCGTCGCTGTGGTCGCTTTGGCCGCTGAGGACGTCATCGTCATCCGCACTGTGATCGTCATCGTCGATCACTGATTATCACCGTCGTCGTCGTCGATCGAAACTTCTCGTCGTCGTCGCTGTTGTTTACGTCGTCGGTCGTCGTCGTCATCGGTCGTCGTCGTCTACCGTCATCGTCGATCGTCGTCGTCGTTGTCGTCGTCGTCTACCGTAGTCGTCGTCGTCGTCGATCGTCGTGGGTCGTGTTGTCGTCGTCGTCGCAATGGTCGCCGTGGTCGCTTTGGTCGCCGTGGGCGTCAGCGTCGTCGTCGGTGGTCGTCGTCGTCGGTCGCTGTGGTCGTCGTCGTCGTTGTCGTTTGGGTCGCTGTGGTCGCTGGTGCCGTCTTCGTCACTGTGTCCGTCGCCGTCGACATCGTCGTTGGCCGTCCTCATAGTCGTCGTCGCTGTGGTGCTCGTCGTCACCGTCGCCGTGGTTGCTGTGGTCGCTGTAGTCGTCGCCGTTGTCAACGCTATGATCGTCGTCGTCGTCGGTCGTCGTCTATCGTCGTCTATTGTCGTCGTTGTCAATCGTCGTGGGTAGTTGTTCATCGTCGTCACCGTTGCCGTCGTCATCGTCGCTGTGGTCGCTTTGGCCGCTGAGGACGTCATCGTCATCCGCACTGTGATCGTCATCGTCGGTCACTGATTATCACCGTCG
>CAUYUJ010016607.1:115000-130000 GCA_963575745.1 Prorocentrum cordatum
ATGCTTTGGGCTACGTTTGACTACTCCTCCTGTAGAGGGACAGGCCCGACTTTTACCGTTTGCATTGACCCCGAGTCTCGTAAGCTCCGAAGATCGGGTCGGGCGAAAGGGGGGGATAGCAGAGGGGGGGGTTTGAGACTCAGCTCACGTAGCTGGTTTTCCCGGCGCCTCCCGGCGCCGGGAGGCGGCCATGCACCCAGGAATGGGCCCCTCGGCGGGGCCGAAACCAGCTGCACGCGGCAGATTTCGTACCCCCCCTTTCCCAACCCCCCCCTTTCGTCCGGCCCGATCCTCTCGGGCCAGGCGAGGAGGAGGAGAGAGGAGGGAGGAGGAGGAGGAGAGGAGGGAGGAGGAGGAGGAGGAGGGGAGGAGGAGGAGGAGAGAGGAGCGAGGAGGAGGAGGAGGAGGAGGAGAAGCGAGCGAGGAGGAGGAGGGAGGGAGAGGAGGAGGAGAGGAGGAGGAGGAGGAGGAGGAGGAGGAGCGAGGAGGAGCGAGGAGGAGGAGGATTTCGTACCCCCCCCTTTCGGCCGCCCCCGACGAAGAGCTTCGGTCGACCTGCTGCCCGGGCCTCGGCGCTCCTCGCCCCCGCCCGGGCGCGCGGCGGGCCCCCCCCGCCTCGCCGCGGGCGCCGGCGGGCGCCCGCGCCTGCCTGCCCCTCTCGGGCGCCGCCTGGGCAGGCGGGGGGGGGGGGGGGCGCTCTGAAGGGGCCCTGGGACACACAAATAAACACACGCAGATAAGGAGATCCCCCAAAATTTTCCCAAGAAGTTTCTGGGTGTTCGTTTTCCCCCCCACTTCCCATATATGTTCCCATAGTTTCTGGGGAATCCAAGATGAATTGTGCCTGTGTGTCTCTTTCCATTCTGACTCTCGGGGAGAAAGCAAGGGGGGATATAGCAAAGGGCAGGGTCGGGGCAGGGCAGGCGCCTCCCGGCGCTGGGAGGCGCCCGTGCATCGAGGGATGGGCCCGGCGGCGGGGCCGAAACCAGCTGCATGCAGCAGATTTCGTACCCCCCCCCCATTCCCAATCCGCCCCCGTTCGTTCGGCCCGAGCCTCGGGACCCCAAGGTCGCGTGGCAACGGGCCGCACAGTGATCGGAGGGCACCAACTATACACCAACACCGATCCTGGCCCAGGGTCACCCTGGGCCCTGGATCGGTGTATATGCCTTCTTGCGCAAGGCAGGAGGGCGTATACACCGATCCTGGGCCCAGGGTGATCCTGGCCAGGATCGGTGTTGGTGTATAGTTGGTGCCTTCCTAAGTGACCTCCCGCCCGCCCGAGAAGCTTCAAGTCAGCCCGCACAGTGAGGGTGAGGAACCTTCCAAAGGCTACCCTTGCATCCTTGCCCCGTCGGCCCATCCTCAGCGACTTTCGCTGGCCTGGGTCAGAAAAACGTCCACATGGCCCTCCAAAGCCCTTGCATCCTCATCATGCGGGTTGACTGTATACACTATACTCAAAGGTCATGGGGGGTGGGCGCGAGTCTTGGCCGTGGGTTTGGTATACAACATTCCTTCTCTGGGGCGTATCTTCTGTATACTGAACGTGGCACTGACTGGGGCGGGGAGCGTGCGGTATACCAAGAAGTCTTGAGGATCGGAATCCCCAACGACCTCACCGCGCGGTCCGACACCGCACGGTTCTGGGACCTCAGAGGCGTCCTCGGAGTACGACCCCAGTCCCAAAACCGTGTGGTGACCCCGAATCCCCACTGACTCACCACGCAGTGTGGTCACCATACCCTTTTGGGCCCCCCCCCCGAGGGGGAATCCCAAGAGTCGCGTGCGCTCCGCAGTGGACCACTCGAAGAAACACTCGATGCCGATCTTGTTTTGTGAAGTCCTCCGCTTCGCTCTGAAGAGTCGCCAGATTTTTTTCAGAGGGAAGGGGGAAAAGCGGAGGGAGCAAACATCCATCGAAAATTCCAAGCCCCTCCCCTCGAACATCGAAACTTATAGACGTTTGAGGGCGCTGACAATGCACGTACACTTCCAAAGACCCCATGTTGTAAAACTCAAGGTGATGTTGGGCGTCCGGTCTCTTTTCGACAACCAGAACCATCCCTACCCCACGAGGGGAACCTTAGCCCCATCTGGGCAACCTGCCACCCCTGGGGTGGGAAACAGGAACTTCACACAGAAGGGCACGCGAGCACGAGCCCCGCCGACGGGATCGGCGCACCCAGCGCGGCAGCCGCCCGCCTCGCCTCCCCCGGGAAGGCCGGGGGACCGCCTGCCGGAACTTGCCTCGGGAGCCGGGGGCCTCTCCTCTCCTGAGCTCTGGCAGCTCTGGCAGCTCTGGCAGCGAGAAGGCCACGCGCACTCGTCGGCGGCGAGCCGACGGGGGAGAAGCGAGAAGGAGAGAGGGCCTGCTCAGAACGCTCGGAAGTCCCCCGGCCTCCCGAGAAATGTCCCCCGGCCTGCCCCGAAGACGTCGCAGACTTCTCAGAGGCTGGAGGGCTTCTGAGAAGCCCCGCCGACTTCTGAGGAAGCCTTCTCACTCTCTCACTTCCCCCTCGCCCGCCGCCGAACCTGTCTTCCGTCCAGCAACCCCCTCCCTCTGGCCTGGCCCCCCCCCCAGAAAAAAGCTCCCCCCCCGACCCCTCTCTTCGTCCCTGCGCTCGGGGTCGTGCGTCCCCGCCCCCCCCCTCCCCCCATCCCTGGCCTGCCCTGAAGTCGGGCATGTCCCCCTACAGGGGGATGTTTGATGACAAATTTTAGAAAGTCAAACAATATTCAAAAAAAATCAGAAAATAATCCAAAACATCGTCCCCTGACTAGTTTGTTGACTATTTTTGCATATTCCTCCTGAGGAGGGACAGGCCCGACTTAAGCCTGCCCTTCCCCTCTCGGCCCTTCCCCGTTCCCCCGGGCCCGGGCCGCCCCGAGCTCCGCCTCCCGTGGCGGCCTCCCCCGTGCGAGGGCCACGGCAATGCGTCCTTGTTGCTTGTGTACAGGCAACCCGTATAGCAAGGATGCGCGGTAACTAGGCCACCTCCTCCTCCTCCTCCTCCTCCTCATCCTCCTCCTCCTCCTCCTCCTCCTCCTCCTCCTCCTCCTCCTCCTCCTCCTCCTCCTCCTCCTCCTCCTCCTCCTCCTCTCCTCCTCCTCCTCCTCCTCCTCCTCCTCCTCCTACTCCTCCTCCTCCTCCTCCTCCTCCTTCCTCCTCCTCTCCTCCTCCTCCTCCTCCTCCTCCTCCTCCTCCTCCTCCTCCTCCTCCTCCTCCTCCTCCTCCTCCTCCTCCTCCTCCGCCTCCTCCTCCTCCTCCTCCTCCTCCTCCTCCTCCTCCTCCTCCTCTCTATCCTGCTCCTCCTCCTCCTCCTCCTCCTCCTCTCCTCCTCCTCCTCCTCCTCCTCCTCCTCCTCCTCCTCCTCCTCCTCCTCTCCTCCTCCTCCTCCTCCTCCTCCTCCTCCTCCTCCTCCTCCTCCTCCTCCTCCTCCTCCTCCTCCTCCTCCTCCTCCTCCTCCTCCTCCCCTCCTCCTCCTCCTCCTCCTCCTCCTCCCCTCCTCCTCATCCTCCTCCTCTCCTCCTCCTCCTCCTCCTCCTCCTCCTCCTACCTCCTCCTCCTCCTCTCCTCCTCCTCCTCTCCTCCTCCTCCTCCTCCTCCTCCTCCTCCTCATCCTCCTCCTCCTCCTCCTCCTCCTCCTCCTCCTCCTCCTCCTCCTCCTCCTCCTCCTTCCTCCTCCTCCTCCTCCTCCTCCTCCTCCTCCTCCTCCTCCTCTCCTCCTCCTCCTCCTCCTCCTCCTCCTACTCCTCCTCCTCCTCCTCCTCCTCCTCCTCCTCACTCCTCCTCCTCTCTATCCTCCTCCTCCTTATCCTCCTCCTCTTTCCTCCTCCTCCTCCTCCTCCTCCTCCTCCTCCTCCTCCTCCTCCTCCTCCTCCTCCCTCCTCCTCCTCCTCCTCCTCCTCCTCCTCCTCCTCCTCCTCCTCCTCCTCTAAAGTCAAGCAGTATAGTCAGGAGGCGTGATAAGGACACAAGGGCCTTGGACGCCCATGTCGAAGCTTCTCGAGCGGGGCGCGGCCAGCGAGTGACGAGGGATGGATCAAGGAGGCAAGGATGCAAGGGGCACCCTTGGGAAGGTTGTCCATCCTTACTATGCGGGTTGACTGTACCTCGCTCCCGGGTCTTCCCGCGGGGTTATAAACCTCGTCGTGAGCGTGAGCGTCGACACTCTCATCGCCGTACACATAGCGGCGTCCTCCCTGTCGTCCACGTCGCCATGCATAGAATCAGCACGAAGATCATCATCGTTGTCGTCGGCCAAATGTTCCCGGGGAAGCCTCTGGGAGTATCCGCCAGAACGAAGAATATGCAAAATGTATAGGTTCTGAAAAAATCTTGGCCGTTCCGGAGCCTCGTGAACCCCTGATGGGGTCCTCTGAGCTACCGTCCTAGGGCTCTCTCGGGTTCCTCTAGAGCCACTCCTTGACCATCCCGAGACTGAGAGGCCCATCGCAAAGCAAAAAAGCGAGGTCTTCACAAAGACATGGTTTCCCTGATGCGATTAACGAATTCTGGTCCCCTTGAGGCTTGGCAGGCTCAGTCAGCATCGAATCGGGAAATTGGATCGGATCGGAATGTGCGTCGGGTTGGGCTGCATCGGCACAGATGCGAAACCGCATCGAATGGCCTGCGCCGGGATGCACAACAACAACGCCGCGCAAGCGTCGGGCCGCATCGGATCGGTGAGATCTCCGAGTCGAATCCAATCGGGCCGACCGGAGTCTGGAGAAACCTAAAATACCGATACCGTTACTCCCCGAACCTCTCCTGGGGTGCGTTCCGACCAGAACTCCGGGGCGAGCCCGGCGGCGGCGACGAGGGCCTCCCGGGAGGCTCAAATAAAAGCGAGCACGAGGCGAGGGCAACAGCATGGGTAAGTTACCCGTTCTTGCCGTCGCTCGGATGTCCATTCCCTGATTTTTTCGGTTTCGTGCGTGGCTTTTTCCCCAAATGATCAAGGATGCTCCTCGATGGTCCTCGCCGAAGGAAACTTGCAACACGTCCGAGCGATGCCAAGCGTTCCTCCTCCTCCTCCGAGAGCCGGTGCCGCATCGCACCGAGACGGATCCTGCCCGGGGCGCGCCGCCCTCGAGGACCTCTCGGGCGGCGGCCTCGCCGGCCGAGAGAACGCTCGCGCGGAGGGCTCCCGGCGGAGCGCCTCGGCGCGCACCGTCATCTTCTTCACGCGGGTCTTGCCGGAGCCCTGGCGGGCGGGCCGCCCCCAGGGCCCATGCCGGGCCCCGGGGTCGGTGTCTACGCCACGCCCCCCTAGCTTGGGCACGACGGCATGTGTGAATACATATATAAATACATGTATAAATAAATATATATATATACGATGTGTCTATATACGTTATATGTAATGCATATACATGTGTGTATGTACGCATGCATGCATGCATGCATGCATGCATGCATGCATGCATGTGTTTACATTGTCTCTCTCTCTCTCTCTCTCTCTCTCTCTCTCTCTCTCTATATATATATATATATGTATATATATATATACACACACACACACATCCCTCAGGAGGCCACGAGCCCAGGCCCCCTCGAGGCATGAACCAAACTCACGCCGGGAGGTGTCTCACTATGCTCGGTCTCTGGGGGCCCGTGCCCGTGGACCGTCAGAAACGACTCGGGACGAGCACCAGTCCCGGGCAAGGGGTCTCCAGACCTCTGAGGATGGGCGCTGTGAGAAAAAAACACGGCATCGGGGATCTGGGTTGGGAGGAGAATCCGCCTTCTTCGGGAAGGGAACGGAGCACGTGACGAAGCCGCCACCTGTCTCAGCTGCTCGGTATGAGTACAAACTACACGCGTCGGGGCCAACATTATGTAAACGGCATCCGTGCTATACATGACACAGATTCGCTGAGGAAGGAGGGGAGGACGTTGAGCACAACCTTGTGAGGAGATTCCTGGAGGCCTTGCGAGGCAACTTGACACCCACATTGCATCGGCACCACGTTGCTACGTCGGAATTGCCTGGGATTCACGTCGGAGCATGGCCGCGCGAACGTCATTCCACATCTGACGAGGCGGAAGTGTGGACCAGAAAGTACAACTATCGCACGCCGCGCGAGGAGGCTGAGCCGCTGATGCCTTCCCGTGCGCGCGCGCACATCTCAGTGAAGGGCTCCGCACACTCCTCCTCCTCCTCCTCCTCCTCCTCCTCCTCCTCCTCCTCCTCCTCCTCCTCCTCCTGCTCCTGCTCCTGCTCCTGCTCCTGTTCCTGCTCCTGCTCCTGCTCCTGCTCTCCTCCTCCTCCTCCTCCTCCTCCTCCTCCTCCTCCTCCTCCTCCTCCTCCTCCTCCTCCTCCTCCTCCTCCTCCCTCCTCCCTCTGCATGATTCTCTGAAGTCAGCCCTCCCCGCCCCTCCCCATGGAGGGAGGGAGGACAGAGGGTGGGGCGAGAAGGGGGTCCAGATCTCCGACCATCTGATCGTCTCCTAATTTGGGGCCTCTGCATGGGGCCCATGAACGGGCCCCGGGGACAAAAACCACGAATGCATCTGGAGCGACAAACTGCCAGGCGGGGATCCATACACACCCACCGCCTGGGAGCCGACGTCCTGGCGACCCAGCGGGCGGTGGATATTTACATATTTTGGCAGGAGCCTGCCTTGATGATGGCTACGCCAAGCACGCTAAAGCCTCCTGGACGGGCGAGCGAGATGCAAAACAAAATATGTTGGCCCAGGAGAGAACCGAATACGTCCACAGTCACCACCTGTGGAGGCCACAAATATCGCTCCGCCAGGTCGAAGCACGAAGTAGGAAGGCGGATGTAGTGGATTGGGTCCAGGTCCTCACAGAGAATCACACACCACAGCAAAAGCATGCCGATTCTTGAAGTGGGAAGGCGCTTGAAGTAGATTGGGATCTGGGAATCCAAAAACACCTACTTTCAACGACCGGCGTGCATGTCCTCCTTGGAGGCGCGCGTCCGACCCGAACATATGATATACCCATCCTGTAGTAGACCGTTTCGCGAGCGGCGCGGCCAGAAAGCGCCCCCGCCACGACGCATTTACTATCAGATTTCTCGCCGCGCGCGTCGCCCCTGGGGGGGCGACGCGCGTATAGTATGAGTAGGTTGGCGTGACGCCGATTCTCTCTCGGTCCGATCGTACAGGGCAGTTTTTAATACATGGGATTTTTTGTTTTTGACATGGGAATTTTAGTACATGATTAAATTATGAATAAATTGATGCATGAACTCGTCGTTGTTTTTAATTCTAAATCCCTGCATGTTTAATGCATGATCCGCACGCGGAGCATGTATTAAAAACGGCACTGTACGGCGCCCACAACTCGGCGAGGGGCCCCCGGGGGGCGCACCCGCGTGCTCCCGAGCGGGGCGGGCCCTGTCGCGCCCCAATCGGCGGCGATCTAGGGCGCCTGGGGGCCGACGCCCCCCCCCCCCCCTGGTTGGACTGCTCGGGCAGCGCCTCCCCCATCGCAACGCGTTGACTTTCTCGACTGCCACACTGCACCGACCTCTGCAGACGTGCTGCAGCGCTTTTCTGCGTGGACGTCTGTCAGTGCAGAACCCCGACACAGCGAGCGAAAAACGGCGTGAATTTTACATGGATTTCGCTGCCGTCTTCATTCCTGGCCAAGAGAAAACATCCGCACGAACATCCATCCGAAATCCAGAGCAAAATTCTCCAGGACAAACCAGGCCCATCTCATTGTTTTCCGCACGAAGTCCGCTCTGCGATGTCGGCGCCATAAGATTATCGTCCCGCTGCTCCAGCGAGACCCTCGGCTGGTAGCCTGACCTGAGATGCGCGACCTTCCCAACCCCCCCCCCCCGGCGTACTCCGATGAGACTATCCCCTGCTCTCGTTGCCCCCAGGCGGGGGAGCCAACGCCTGCTTGGCGCTCTCTGGCAACCCGGCCGGCGACATCGTCGCCGCCGGGTCCGCCGAGTCCAGCGCCGCGGCCTGGGACGCGGCCAGCGCCGCGGCACCGGCGGGGGGCTCGCCAGGACCACCTCGCGCGCGCGGGGGCGGCAAGACCCGTCTTCCATTCCTGTCTCTCATCCGACACCGTGCCTCGAGACACGAAGTAGAGTTTTCTGAGCTCTCACGTGTTTCTCTTTTCTCTGCACTCGGGACTCTGGGGTTGTAGTGTTCGGAAAGGCTGGGGCCTCAAATTCTCAAATTTCCTTCGCGTTCCCGCGCGTTCTTGGGCTGCCTGGCAAGACTTTCCAGAGGCCAGAGGGCCCCCAGACGAGCAAAGAGGGCCCCAGAAAGCGCCCAACAAGGACCAAGAGGCCTCCAAGGCAACTCAAGAGCGCTCCAAGACGCCAAAGATGCCCCCGACTCGGCCCAAGAGGCCCCAAAGAAGCCCCCAAAGCGGTCCAAGCGGACCCCAAGAGGGCCCACAGAGGCAAACATCATTGATTATCCTTGTGTTGTTCGATGGTTTTCGCGTTCTCGCGTTTTCGGGCTTCCGACACTCCAAAATGGCCCCAGAGGCCCCCAAGACCCCCCCAAGACGGCCCAAGAGGCCCCCAAGAGGGCCCCAACACGGTCCTAGATGGTTTCAAAACGGCACCAGATGCGCCCAGGATCACCCAACGGCCCCCAAGAGGCCTCAAAACTGCCTCCAAGAGGCTCCCGAGAAGCCTCCCACGATATCTAAACGTAAATCCAAAAGGCCTCCAACCCACAACCCAGGCACGGCGGCGGGATGGGCCGAAGGCCAGTCAATCCGTCGCCCCCTTTTGATCCCACCAGCCCTTTGGGCGTGAGTGGTTTAGCGAGCTCTCTCTGTTCTCAACCCCCCTTCTTCCCCTTCGGGGAGGGGTTTACCCCTCCCCCTACCCCCTCCCCCTGGGCCTGGAGAGGTCCTGTCGCGGGTGGTTGGAGGGGTCTATTTCTATCCCTGGGAGGGCTAAAATTCGACACCCCTCACGAGGATTCTGGCCCCGACGGGGGGACTGACAAAAATGCTCGCCCCATCTGTGATCGATCGCCCCAAAGATGGCCCCAACAGGCTCCCAAGACGCTCCAAGAGGCGCCCAAGAGGGCCCCCGGACGCTCCCAAGAGGCTCAAAAGAGAGCCCAAGAGGCCCCTCTACGATCTCCAAGAGCCCCAAGAGGCCCCAAGAGGCCTCCAAGAGGCCCCCAAGATGCCCCCAAGAGGCCCCCAAGAGGCCGCCAAGAGGCTCCCCCGAGGCACCCAAGACGCTCCTGGAAGCCCCTGGGGCCGCCAAGAGGCCCCCAAGACGCCCCAAACGGCCTCCAAGAGGCTCCCAAGAGGCCCGAAGAGGCTCCCCCAAGGCACCCAAGACGCTCCTAGAAGCCCCTGGGGCCGCCAAGAGGCCCCCAAGACGCCCCAAAAGGCCTCCAAGAGGCTCCCAAAAGACATCTACTACTACTACTACTACTACTACTACTACTACTACTACTACTACTACTACTACTACTACTACTACTACGACTACTTACTACTATTACTACTACTACTATTACTACTACTACTACTACTACTACTACTACTACTACTACTACTACTACTACTACTACTACTACTACTACTACTACTACTACTACTACTACTACTACTACTACTACTACTACTACTACTACTACTACTACTACTACTACTACTACCTACTACTACCTACTACTCCTACTACTACACTACTTACTAACACGACTACGACTACTACTACTACACTACTACTACTAACGACTCTACTACTACTACTACACTACTACTACTACTACTACTACTACTACTACTAACTACTACTACTACTACTACTACTACTACTACTACTACTAACTATACTACTACTACTACACTACTACAACTACTACGACTACTATCTACTACTACTACTACTACTACTACTACTAAACTAACTAAACTACCACTGCTATTCTACTACTACCTACTACTACTACTACTACTACTACTACTACTACTACTACTACTACTACTACTACTACTACTACTTACTACTACTACTTAACTACTACTACCACTACTACTACTACTACTACTACTACTACTACTACTACTACTACTACTACTACTACTACTACTACTACTACTACTACTACTACTACTACTACTACTACTACTACTACTACTACTACTACTACTACTACTACTACTACTACGAGGGGCCCGAACGACTTGCACCAGGACGAGGTGCCCGAACGCCTCACGCCACGAGGAGCCCGAACGACTCACACCAGGACGAGGGGCCCGAACGACTCACACCACGAAGAGCCCGAACGACTCACACCAGAAGGAGGGGCCCGAACGACTCACACCAGGACGAGGCGCCCGAACGACTCACACCACGAGGAGCCCGAACGACTCACACCACGACGAGGGCCCCGAACGACTCACACCACGAGGAGCCCGAACGAGTCACACCAGGAGGAGGGGCCCGAACGACTCACACCAGGACGAGGGGCCCGAACAACTCACACCACGAGAAGCCCGAACGACTCACACCAGGACGAAGAGCCCGAACGACTCACACCACGAAGAGCCCGAACGACTCACACCAGGAAGAAGGGCCCGAACGACTCACACCAGGACGAGAAACCCCAAACGACTCAAACCACGAGGAGCGCTTTCTCTCCCTCCTCCTCCGCCTCGTCCTTCTCCCGCTCCCACCACAAGGAGGATGTACAAGGAGGCGGGAGGAAGGAGGAACAGGGGAGATATGCGGGGGCAGGCGGAAACACGCCTGAAAAACACGAGTGTCGGCATGCTTCGCAAGAGTTGCTGTTTTGAGATGGGCTGGTGGGGATACGCGAAGCGTGAAGAATTTATCAAAGGGGTGTCTGGCGTGCCGGATGACATGGCTTTTGGTTTTGGTTCTTTTTCCACAAGAACTCCCCCTGGGGCTTCGGCCCGTCCCGCCGGGGTCCCGGGAGATTCCCGAAAATCCGTCCGTCAAAGCTATTGTTGCCCCAAGTTGGCCTCCAAGACGGTCAGAATCCTAGGATGGCCTCCAAGATGCCTTCAAGACAGCCAAGATGGTCTCCAAGTCCGCCCAAGATGGTCCAAGACGGCCTCCAAGACGGCCCAAGAGAGTCCAAGACCGCCCACGAGGCCCCAGAGGCCTCCAAGACGGCCCAAGAGGCCTCCAAGAGCCCCAAGAGGGCCCCAAGACGGCCCAAGAGGCCTCCAACACGCCCAAGATGGCCTCCAAGACGCCCAAGATGGCCTCCAAGACGGCCCCGGAGCGCCCCAAGAGGGCCCCAAGTCGGCCCAGAATGCCCCCGCCCAAACGGCTCGCGACGGCGTCAGACTTGCCAGGAACCCACCAAGATGGCCGAAGATGGCTCGAAGCTGGCCCGAGACGGTACAAGAGGCCCCCAGGAGGGCCTCCAGGAGGGCAGAAGAGGCCAACAACACTGATGTTCCTAAGGTTTTTGATGGATGTTGACATTTGCTCCTTTTCGGCCTTCCGACGGCCCGAGACGGCACAAGAGCCCCCAAAGATCGCCGACAGATCGCCCAAGAGGCCTCCAAGATGGCCCCAGAACGGCCCAAGAGGGCCCCAAGACGGCCCCAAGAGGCCCCCAAGACGGCACAGGAGGCCTTTAAGACGCCCAAGATGGCCTCCAAGACGGCCCTGGAGCATTCCAAGAGGGCCCCAAGTCGGCCCTAGAGGCCCCCCAAACGGCTTCCGACGGCGTCAGACGGACCAAGAGCCCACCAAGACGGCCGAACATGGCCCTAAGATGGCCCAAGACGGCCCAAGAGGCCTCCAAGAGGGCCTCCAGGAAGACCCGAAAAGGCCCAAAGCATTGATTTCCCATGGGTTTTGAAGGATTATGGCATTTGCGTTGTTTCTGCCTTCCGACGGCCCGAGACGGCCCTAGTGCCCCCAAAGATCGCCCAAGAGGCCCAAGACACGGCCCCAAGAGGCCCCCAAGACGGCCCAGGAGGTCTCCAAGACGCTCAAGATGGCCTCCAAGACGGCCCAAGAGCCCTCCAAGACGTCCTCCAAGAAGGCCCGAAAGGGTCAAAATGGCATCTAGACGGCCAAGATGACCTTCAAGATGCCCACGTGTTCCCCGAAGGCGTTCTAAACCGATTCGGGGAACACATGGTCCGATAGCTTGGCAGGTCTGGTCTCAACGTTCGGCCAGATAGGCGCTTCCAAAAGGCAGTGGGCGGCGGTGATTCGCCGTAGGCGTCTTCGATCCGCCGCCCCCGTTTGATTTATCAAAGGGGTGATTGGCGTGCCGGACGATATGGCTTTTGGTTTTCCCCCTGGGGCTTCGGCCCGTCCCGTCGGCCACCCGGAAAGGATCTCAAAACGCGTCCGTCGTGCTTCTGTTTCCTCCAGTTGGCCCAAGATGTCATCCAAGACGGCCAAGATGCCCCAGGATGGTCTCCAAGACGTCTCCAAGACGGCCCAAGATGGCCTCCAAGACGGCTAAGATGGCCCCAACATGCCTCCAAGACGGCCCAAGATGGCCTCAAGACGGTCTACGACGGCCCAACGGGCCCGCAAGAGGCCTCCAAGACGGCCCAAAAGCCCTCCAAGACGTCCTCCTGGAAGGCCCGAAAGGACCCAAATCAGTGTGTTTCCTTAGGTTCTTGAAGGATTTTGGCATTTGCGCATTTTCAGCTTTCCGACAAGAGGCCCCCAAAAGGGCCCCATGACGGCCCAAGAGGCCTCCAAGACGGCCCCAAGAGGGCCCCAAGACGGCCCAAGAGGCCTCCAACACGCCCAAGATGGCCTCCAAGACGCCCAAGATGGCCTCCAATACGGCCCCGAAGCGCCCCAAGAGGGCCCCAAGTCGGCCCAGAAAGCCCCCCCAAACGGCTCCCGACGGCGTCAGACTTGCCAGGAACCCACCAAGATGGCCGAAGATGGCTCGAAGCTGGCCCAAGACGGCCCAAGAGGCCCCCAAGAGGGCCTCCAGGAGGGCAGAAGATGCCAACAACACTGATGTTCTAAGGTTTTTGACGGATGTTGACATTTGCTTCTTTTCGGCCTTCCGACGGCCCGAGACTGCCCAAGAGCCCCCAAAGATCGCCCAAGAGGCCTTCAAGATGGCCCCAGAACGGCCCAAGAGGGCCCCAAGACGGCCCCAAGAGGCCCCCAAGACGGCACAGGAGGCCTTTAAGACGCCCAAGATGGGCCTCCAAGACGGCCCTGGAGCATTCCAAGAGGGCCCCGAGTCGGCCCATAGAGGCCCCTCAAACAGCTTCCGACGGCGTCAGACGGACCAGGAGCCCACCAAGACGGCCGAACATGGCCCTAAGATGGCCCAAGACGGCCCAAGAGGCCTCCAAGAAGGCCTCCAGGAGGACCCGAAAAGGCCCAAAGCATTGATTTCCATGGGTTTTTGAAGGATTATGGCATTTGCTTCTTTTCGGCCTTCCGACGGCCCGAGACGGCCCAAGTGCCCCCAAAGATCGCCCAAGAGGCCCAAGACACGGCCCCAAGAGGCCCCCAAGACGGCCCAGGAGGTCTCCAAGACGCTCAAGATGGCCTCCAAGACGGCCCAAGAGCCCTCCAAGACGTCCTCCAAGAAGGCCCGAAAGGGTCAAAATGGCATACAGGCGGCCAAGATGACCTTCAAGATGCCCACGTGTTCCCCGAAGGCTTTCCAAACCGATTCGGGGAACACATGGCGCGGTAGCTTGGCAGGTCTGGCCTCAACGTTCGGCCACATAGGCGCTTCCAAAAAGGCAGGGGGCGGCGGTGACTCGCCGTAGGCGTCTCGATCAATAACTCCTCCGTGTCGCACGATCAGACGTGTCCATAAGCCTGACCAGGCGTTTCGCCTGAGACTGCTTCGCCAACTGGGATCCTGACACTTGACAACTGCAACAGCATCAAAGGTGGATCCCGGGCCGTTTTTAGAATGTGACTCTCGCCTTAGCGCCGCGCGCAATCGTCAAGCACTGGCAACGAGTTCAAAGATGGAGATCGGTACGTTTGAAACACGTGGCTCTCGCCTTGGCGCCGCGCGCGCTCGTCATTGAAAAAACTTGTAACACATACGACGACGGAAGCCGGCTGTTTTTTCAAATGTGGTTTTCGCCCCAGCGCCGCACACACCCAAGCGACCCACCCCCCTACCATCCTATGCAGCACATACTTTTCGGTGCACATCCAGCCGACACAACTCTAACAATCCCATGCAAAAAGTTTGCTCACATCCATGAAGCCCAACCCTCTCCATCATATTCAAAAACATACTTTTCGGCACACACCCATCCGACCTAGCTCTAGCCGTTCCATGTAACATAATTGGTTCGGCGCACATCAATCCGACCCAACCCCTCACCATCCTAT
Source organism: Prorocentrum cordatum (assembly GCA_963575745.1). Lineage (NCBI taxonomy): Eukaryota > Dinophyceae > Prorocentrales > Prorocentraceae > Prorocentrum > Prorocentrum cordatum. The sequence continues at coordinate 129,311 of CAUYUJ010016607.1, forward strand.
GCATCACAACAGTTTTGTGTACATCCTTGGCAACTCGCTGCACTGGTTCCTGCGCGACTGGGGCGGCGCCTCTCGGTTCTGGTGCCGTGGTGTTGCGATCCCTGGCCAGTGCGGGGCCAGCGTCGTAGCGCAAGGGGTCGGTACACCAGTTTGTAGTCCTGGTTCCTAGGAAGCTCGCCCAGGCCTGCTTGACACTGGTCGTCGACTGATGTGGGCCTGCCCTTGCCCGACACACCCCAGGGACCAGGGAGAAACACGACAACGCCCAGAAGAACAACACGCGATATACACTCTTCCCCGACGCGAGGAGGGCAACTCGGCGGCCAGACCTGGCAGCTGCGTGGGCCCCGATTCGCCGCGCCGCGGGCGCGGCCGTCTGTTTCTCCTCCGCCCTGCCTTCAACTCGCTGCCGCGGGCAAGACGGGAGACGTAGAGGCCTCCTAGATGGGGTCGGGGTAGATGGGTCGGAGGATCGCGCCGCATCGCCGATACATCGGCGATACATCGCCGATGCATCGGCGATGCATCGGCGATGCATCGGCGAAGCCAGCGTGGAGAGTATCGGGCTCAACATCGAGCCGCATCGTCCATGCATCGACGATGCGGCGCGATCCTCCGACCCCATCTGCTCCGACCCCATCTGGGAGGCCTGGAGGACGGCGACGCGCAGACGGGGCGGAAGCGCTGGGC
>CAUYUJ010016607.1:135000-137581 GCA_963575745.1 Prorocentrum cordatum
AAATTGTTTGTCCTTCTTTTTCGCTGTGGTGTCCTTGTTTCCCTTGTTTTTCTTGTTTTCCTGGTTGTCCGCTCCTCGCTGCCCAAAACTGATTCGCGGCCTTACAACAGGATTCCTATTGTGGCAGCTTTACAACGGGATTCCTTTGGTGGCGGCCTTACAAAGCGATTATTCCTGTGGCGGCCTCATAAAGGAAACCCTTTGTGGCGGCCTTGAAAAAGGATTCATGGTGTGTCGGCATTGCAAAAAGATCCCTTTTTGTGGCGGCCTTATAAGAGGGATCTTTTTTTGTGGCGCCTTTAGACAAGGATTGTTGTTGTGGCGCCCTTACAAAACGATTCTCGTTGCAGCGGCGTTACAAATAAATTCGAAAAATAGGGCGTGCCGAAAAAAAATCTTCGGGAAACACAACCAAGCGATCAATTCCCAGATCTCAGCGGAAGACCTCACCATATATATAATATAATACAAACAGGTTGACGCTCGAATTTGAAATCCTTACGAACCCTATGAGTTGTTTGAAGGATTTCGGCTTGCGAGCGCGACAACGCGCGCGTGCGCACTTCGTCAATTTGTTCGCAAGGGACTCTTGCCAACTGATGAATTGTGATAAACGAACTCGCGCGCATAATATTTGTTGCAGAGGTTGGCGGGGCGGGGGCGGATACCGGATCGGCTTGGATGGTATGGATTCGTCTTCAGGATGGGCGACGTGGCAAAATCATGTGTAAATTGCGATACGGAAAAGGGGACGGATGATCCCAGGGGGGGTAAGAAAGGATAACTGATGTGGTGCAAAATGTGCGGCGCAGTCTACGCGGTGCAACTCTATTAGGTGACGACGGGGCGGCGACGGCGACAACATGGCCGCCAGACCCGCGGTCGGGCCAGGACAACAGGCAGCGCCGAGGCGGCGACGGGGCGGCGACGGCGAATCTTGGAGGCCAATTGCGAGGATGTCTCAAGAGACACGCGCCAAACCAACTCGCGCACATTTTCTGAAAGCCCAGAGTTGCGAGGATGTCTCACGCGAAACGAGCCAGACCACTTCGCGCGCACATCTTCCAGGAGCTCCGAATGGCGAGGATGTCTCAAGCAAAACGGGCTCGACCACCTCGCGCGCAGCATTTCAGAGCCCCGAACTGCGAGGATGTATCCGGCGAAACGGGCTGGACCACCTCGCGCACGACATGTGGGAGCTCTGACTTGCGAGGATGTCTCAGGCGGCGCCCAGACCCCTGCCGGAGCACAACTCGACAACAGAAGTGAAGTCAAATGATTCGTTGGGTCTGATCCCTCCTCCCTTCTTCCTCCCTCTCGGCGTCCTGAGTTTCGAGGATGTCGCAGGCGAAACGGGCAAGGCCACCTCGACAGCAGCATCTCGGAGCCTGAATTGCGAGGACATCTCAACCGAAACGGGCCTCACTGAGGAGAGAGAAACAAGCGGTAAACATAAACTTTTAAGGTCTTTCCGCCATCGCACCGCACCCTTGGGCGGGGCGGTAGTCTGGGGTCGTCCACTGCTTATGTTACACTTGCTGTTGTGTTGCGCGCAGCCTAGATTGTACCGATGTTATCCGGGCGAGTTGGGGCCGCGAGTTGCCTCCAGGCTGCGCCCGCTGGAAGCGCCCCTTGGCATCTAGTGAGGGCGCGCAGAAGTTGTTCGCGCACGGCGCCCGGTCGCGCGCTGTGGTTTCTTAGGAATTATCTTGTGCCCTGCGCGATGTACTGTGGGCTCGGTGCGCGATTCCCTTCGGCGTTGTAGTCCTTTGCGGCTCGGCGGTGACGGTGCCCCGCTGTCATTGCATGCGGTGCCAATGCTGATAAGAATCGCGCGTACTCTTTATCTTCAATGCAGCCGCCCTCACCCCCTGGATCAATACCGCCGCCGCCGCGGAGGAGGGAAGGGGCATCACGGGCAAGGACAAAAATACTTTCCCCGGTAAAATCAGACTTTCCCCGGGAAAATCTAACATTCCCAGGTACAACCCTTCCCCGGTTTGATTCCCCGGTAGAATCTGTGAGAGGCGTCTGAGAGGCTTCTGAGAGGCGTCTGGCTTTGCCTTTGAGAGGCTTCTGAGAGGCTTCTGCTAGGCTTCTGCGAGGCTTCTGAGAGGCTTCGGAGAGGCTTCTGAGAGGCTTCTGAAAGGCTTCTAAGAGGCTTCTCCGAGGCTTCTGAGAGGCTTCTGAGAAGCTTCTGAGAGGCTTCTCCGAGGCTTCTGAGGGGCTTCTGAGAGGCTTCTGAGAGGCTTCTGAGAGACTTCTGAGAGGCTTCTGAGAGGCTTCTGAGAGGCTTCTGCGAGGCTTCTGAGAGGCTTCTGCGAGGCTTCTGCGAGGCTTCTGCGAGGCTTCTGAGAGGCTTTTGAGAGGCTTCTGAGACGCTTCTGAGAGACTTCTGAGAGGCTTCTGAGAGGCTTCTGAGAGTACTACTGCTACTACTACTACTACTACCACCACCACCACCACCACCACCACCACCACCACCACCACCACTACTACTACTACTACTGCTACTACTACTACTACTACTACTACTACTACGACTACTACTACTACTACTACTACTACTACTACTCTACGA
>CAUYUJ010016607.1:137681-140181 GCA_963575745.1 Prorocentrum cordatum
ACTACTACTACTACTACGTACTACTTACTACTTACGACTTACTACGTGCTCCTCCTCCTCCTCCTACTACTACTACTACGACGACTACTACTACTACTACTACTACTACTACTACTACTACTACTACTACTACTACTACTACTACTACTACTACTACTACTACTACTACTACTACTACTACAACTACTACTACTACTACTACTACTACTACTACTGCTGCTGCTGCTGCTGCTACTGCTACTACTCCTACTACGACTACTACTACCACTACTACTACGACTACGACTATTATTACTACTACTACTACTACTACTACTACTACTACTACTACTACTACTACCAGTACTACTACCACTACTACTACCACTACTACTACTACTACTACTACTACCACCACTACTACTACCACTACCACTACCACTGCCACTGCCACTACCACGTCCACTACCACAACCATTACCACTATCATGTCCACCACCATTACCAATACCAGTACTACAACGCGCGAGCACACCGAGATCAGACATTCCCCGGTATGTTTTTCCGGAAACCGAATGGTCACACGTAAGCCAACCAGTTGGCTTTCGAAGACTCTGCAGCCCGACCCCGCTCGAAACATTCGCAAAAGAAGCGCCGCAGGAATCGTACATTCCCCGGTGCTACCAGGGAATGTCCGTTTTTCCCGGGGAATGTCCGATTTTCCCGGGCTAAGTACCGATCGCCACGGGCAAGGGAGGAGGGAGAAGGCGGAGAGAGGGAGGGAGGAACGGGAAAGGGGGGGAGGGTTGGAGGAAGGAGAGGGGGGAACGAGGATGGGGGGAGGGAGGGGGCATGCGGAATGAGGCAGAGCAGAGGGCGGTTGAGTTGACCTATGGGCACCCCCCAAAGGGACACCCCCTACCGCAATAAATTGACGGCGCGCTTGGGGGGGAGCAGGAAAGCAATGCGTTCTCTTGAAGTTTTCCAGAAGTTCTCTTGGAAACCGTCCGGAGACTCCTCCAGAGGCTCCACCAGAGTCTCCACCAGAGACTCCTCCAGGGGTTCTGTCAAGTGCTTCAGCAGATGCTCTTCCAGAAGCTGTCCATGAGGCTCATCCAGAGGCTCCTGCAGAGGTTCCTCCAGAGACCCTTCCAGGAACTCCCTCCAGAGGCTCTCCATGGGACCAGGCTTCATGAGGCTCAGGGGGCCCATCGGGCTCATCAGGCTTATCGGCCTCATCGGGCTCGTGGGGCCTGTCGGCCTACTGGGCTCATAGGGACCATCGGCTCTATAACGGCTGCCAAGGTCCATCGGCCGCAGTGCGCCCGTCAGGGCTGAGACGCGCAATAGGGACTGCAGGGCTCACAGGGTTCACCGTCCTAAGGATCATGGGGTCACAAGGCCCATCCAGCCCGTCGGGCTCCTAGGGGTCACGGAGCTCCTGCGCACGATCGACCTCGAGGGATAGACAGGGCCCGTCGGCCTCTCTCTCACACGGGCTTCATGCAGAGCGCAGCCTGAACTGCTCGCCAGGCTCGTCGGCCTCGTAGGGCTCATGGGGCCCACCGGCCTCGCGGGGCCCACAGGGCCGATCGGCCTCGTTGGGAGGAGGAGCAACAGGAGGAGGAGGAGGAGGAGGAGGAGGAGGAGGATCGCCTTGACCTCTTCCCGAAGTTCAGTTCTCCTATGGCCGAGGGGCAGAAATGCGATTGACCGCTTTCGATCCCCGCGCGTGTTTGCATTTCCTCCTACCTCGGCCTCCTACGTCGTGATTTGTTCAGTGCCGGCGTTTGTTTCACAGAGACCTCTCCAGAGAACGCAGTGTTGTCCACTCACACTGTACCGCGCCCAGTAGAGGGCAAACTTCAACCTTCCTCGCGCCGTCCACGATGCCCATTAACCCCCGAGACTGCGAAATCTACATCACCTTACGAGCGAATGCGCGGCCTTTACGAGGAGGGCGCAAAAAACTCATGTTCAAGTGTTTTACTGTTTTTTCCCTCCTGACTCACACCCCTGCACATTTTCTCAGAGCTCAGAGTTGCATGGATGTCGCAGGCGAAACGGGCTGGGCCACCTCTCGCGCAACATCTTGGAGCTCACGGGCGCGAGGATGTCTCAAGCGAAACGCGCCGGACCTCCTCTCGCGGCATCACGGAGCGCAGAGTTGCGAGGATGTCTCAGGCGAAACGCGCCAGACATCCTCTCGCGCGGCAGCTCGGAGCGCAGAGTTGCTTGGAGGTCTCAGAGGAAACGCGCCAAACCACCTCTGGCGCGGCATTTCGGAGCTCAGACTTGCGAGGATGTCAAATGAAACGCGCTGGACCACCTCGCGCGCAACGTCTCGGACCTCAGGATTGGGAAGATGTCTGAAGCGACACACCGGACCATCTCGCGCGCATCAGCTCGGAAGGCAGAGTTGTGCGGATGCATCAGGCGAAACGAGCTGGACCACCTCGCGCGCGGCGTCTCGGAGCTCAGAATTGAGAGGATGTCTCAGGCGAAACGTGCCAGACCACCT
>CAUYUJ010016607.1:142681-150181 GCA_963575745.1 Prorocentrum cordatum
CATCATCTTCCTTTTCCTCCTCCGCCTCCTCCTCCTCATCCTCTTCCCCCTTTCCCCACTTATTGATAATACAAATGTGTGTGTTGCTGTTCGGGTTATTATTAGTATCAGTATCATTCGTCTCGTTCGCATTCGTAATACAAATAGTTGTCGTATCAGTCTCAGTATTGGAATTGTTGTTAGTATTACTATTATTACCGTTGTCTTCGTGATTCGTCAATTACTCGTAATAATATGTTCCTGGATCGTCTCATGATATGTCAATAAACTTCCTGAGAACCATTCTTCTGATTATTCTTACCATTCATGCTTTTATCCGTAATATTATTATTCTAGTGTTATCATTATTGCTATGATTCGCATTATTCTTCGTATTACCAAAATGCTCCTCATTATTAATATTATCATTCCTCTTCCTATCCCTTCTCCCCCTCCTCCTCCTCCTCCTGTTCCTCCTCCTCCTCCTCCCTCTTCCTGCTCGTCCTCTTGCTCCTCCTCCTCTTTCTCCTCCCCCTCCTCCTCCTCCTTCTCCCCCCCCGACTTCTCCTATATCGTGTTCCTCCTTCTCCTGCTCCTCATCCTCATCCTCATTATCGTCATCACCCCCATCCTCCTTCTCCTTCTCTTTCTCCCTCGTCTTGCTCCTCCCGCTCCACTTTTTCCGGGTCATCAACCCCCATGCTTTATAAGGAAATTCGTCGGTGCCGCATCCACCGACGAAGAAGAAGACACACAAGATTAATCAACATAAAGAAATAGTCATTACATTGCGACGTACCCAACCAATTTGCAGCAAGTGGCAAGACAAGTTGGCCCAAACTTGCCAGGAGAATGACAGTGCAGGCGGGGTTATATGTTGTGCAAACTACATAGGACGCGCTCACGTGGCACGATTCACAGGAGAACAGCAGAAGGACGAGGAGCGGGGTCCAAGCTTGAGGAGGACATGGGGGCAGGAACGAAAGGCAAGAAAAGGACGCGCGGGGGGCCGAACCGTCAGTGCGGCAACAGCGGAGGAAGGTGGCAGGGGGCAGAGGACGACGAAAGAAAACGGCGTTTCACGGGCGCTTGCTTTGGGAACATTTGGCGGCGCGTTTCGAACCAGGGGGTGGTCCGCCCCCCCAACACTCGGCGCCGTCGATCAGACCAGGGGGGCCCCCCTCCTCCCTAGCCCCCCCTCCCGACATCTCCCCCCCACGCGGGGGAACCCAACCCACCCACCCCGCGCTGGCGCCAGCGCCGGCGCTGGTGGCGGCCAGCAGCGCCGACGGCGGGGACGCAGCGACGATGACCAGAGAGGGCCCAGAGGCCGCTGAGAGAACATACAAATCGCCAGATCGAGCCCTCGCCCCCCAGAAGCCATCGAGCGGCCCTTAGTCCACGAGGCTTCACTCATGCTTCTCAGACGCCCCCGAGACCCTTCTGACCCAAACCCAAAACACGGTGGCAGGAAGAGCCGAAGGCCACACCACCACCACCACAAACCACAACACCACCACCACCACCACAACCACCACAACCCACCACCACCACCACAACCACCACCATCACCACAAACCACTACACCACAACTACCGAAAACGCCACCAGCACCAGCACCACCACAACCCACCAAAACCAACCACAACCACCACCGCCACCACAAACAACCATTTCATGACCAGCACCATCACCACCACCGCCACCACCACCACCACCACAACCCACCACCACCACCACAAATCACAACACCAACACCACCACAACCACCACCACTACCACCATCACAACCCCCCACCCACCACCGCCGACCAGCACCAGCACCGTTACCAGCAGCACCACCACAGCCCACCTCACCGCCACAAACCACCACGCCACCACCACCACCACCACAACCATACCATCACCACCACCTCAACCCACCACCTCCACCACCACCAAACCACCACACAACCGCCACTACCACAGCCACCACCACCACCACAACAACTCACCACCACCACCACCACCACTACACCATCACAACCACCACCCCCACCACCACAATCTACCACACCACCACCACCACCACCACAGCCACCGCTCCCACCACCACCACTACCAGCCGCATAACCCACCACCAAAACCCACCACCACAAACCACCACAGCACCACCACCACCACCAGCACCACCACCACCAGCACCACCTCCACAAACCACCGCCGCCACCACCACCACCGCCACCACCACAACGACCACAAACCACAACACCACCACCACCACAACCACCGCCACCACCACCACCACAACAACCCACCACACCCACCACCACCACAAACCACCACCACACAACCACCACACCACCACCACCACAACCACCACCACCCACCACCACAACCACCACCACCACAACAAACCACCCCACCATCACCACCACCACAACCACCGCCACCACCACCACAGCCACCACCACCACCGCCACCACCACAACCACCACAAACCACACCACCACAACCACCACCGAAACCACAACCACCGCAACCACAACAACAACCCCCCACCACCACCACAAACCACCACCACACAACAACCGCCCCCACCACCACCACCACCACCAGCACCACCTCCACAAACCAACAACACCACCACACAACAACCACCACACCCCACAACCACCACAAACCACACCACCACCACCAACACCACCACTACCACACAAACAACAAACCACCACCACAACCACCACAACACCACCACCCACCACCCGCCGCCACCACCACCACCGTTACCACCACAACCACCACAAACCACAACACCACAACCACCACCACAACCACAACCACCGCTACCACAACAACAACCCACCACCACCACCACAAACCACCACCACACAACCACCGCTCCCACCACCACCACCCCCAGCACCACCTCCACAAACCACCGCCGCCACCACTACCACCGCCACCACTTCAACCACCACAAAGCACAAAACCACCACCGCCACAACCACCACCGCCACCAACACCACCTCAACCCACCACCTCCACCACCACCAAACCACCACCAAACCACCACACAACCGCCACTACCACAGCCACCACCACCACCACCACAACAACTCACCACCACCACCAGCACCACCTCCACAAACCACAACACCCCCACCACCACAATCTACCACACCACCACCACCACCACCACAGCCACAACCACCACCACTACCAGCAGCACAACCCACCACCACCACAACCACCACAAACCACCACAGCAGCACCACCACCACAGCCCACCACCACCACCACCCACCACCACAACCACCACCACCACAACAAACCACCACCGCCACCGCCACCACCACCACAACCACAACCACCGCCACCGCCACCACAACAACCTACCACCACCACCACCACCACAAGCCACTACACCACCACCAACAACAACAACAAACCACCACCACAACCACCAGAACCACCATCACCAGCACCACCACCACCGCCACGACCTACCACCACTAGCATAACCACTACCACCACCATAACCACCACGACAAACCACCACACCACCACCGCCACCACCACCACCACCACCAAACCACAACTAGAACTACCGCCAAACCGCCACCACAAGAAACCACCGCACCACCACCACCACCGCCCCACCACCACCACCTTAGCCCACCAAACCACAACTACAACTACCACCAAACCGCCACCACAAGAAACCACCGCACCACCACCACCACCGCGACCATCACCACCACCACAACACGTCACCACAACCACCACCACAACCACCACCGCCACCACCACCAACCACAACACCACCACCACCACCGGCACAACCACCACCACCACCACCACTGCCCGCCACCACCACCACCACCACCTCAGAGAGGCCCCCAGAGACGCCCAAGAGGCGCCCAGGAGGATTCAACAAAACCCTTCAGAGGCCCCCGAGAGCCCTCCGACGAGACCCCGAGAGGCATCCATTAGGACTCTGACCCAAAACCAAGGCACGGTGGCGGAGCGTCGTCGTCATCGTCGTCATCGTGGTCGCCGTCGTCCTCTTCGACGCTCCCCGCCGCCGCCGCCCGCCGCCGCAGGCGCGGGCGCTGGCCCAGAAAAGGAAGTCGTCGTCCCCGCCGCCGCCAGCCGCCGCCGACGCAGGCGCTGGCCCGAGGAGAAGGAGAGAGGAGAACGAAGGGTAGAGGGGGTTCTTTCCGACGAAAGTGACGGGAGGAGACCGAAGAGTGAAATGATTCAACCTGCGTCTTTTTGGTGCACGAAGCGAGCGAGGCCTAGCTCGCCCGCCAGCTCCCCTGCTTCCTTGCTGCACTTCTCAATGCGGGAAGTAAGCACTCGAAGGCGCGCCGCCAGGTCTGCGGGCGGCCCGCCACAGCGCCCCGCGGGACCCCCTCAGCAGCCCTCGAAAGTTGCGACAACTTCGCAGATCGCAGCCCCCCCAGGGATGGCGATGTCAAATTTGAGTCCGCGTGGGACCTCACTCCACTGAACCCCTCAGCAGCCCTCGAACGAGGCGACAGTTTCGCAGATCGCAGCCCCCCAGGGATGGCGATGTCAAATTTGAGTCCGCGTGGGACGTCACTCCGCTGGACACACCAGCAGCCATCGAAAGTGGCGACAATTTCGCAGATCGCAGCCCCCCAGGGATGGCGATGTTTAATTTGAGTCCGCGTAGGACGTCACTCCGCTGGACCCACCACCAGTCCTCGAACGTGGCGACAATTTCGCATGTCGCAGCCCCCCAGGGATGGCGAGAACTAATTTGAGTGCGCGTGGGACCTCACTCCGCTGGACCCCCCAGCAGGCCTCGAAAGTGGCGACAACTTCGCAGATCGCAGCCCCCCAGGGATGGCGAGGTCTGATTTGAGTCCGCGTACGACGTCACTCCACTGGACCTCCCAGCAGCCCGCGACAGTGGCGACCGTTTCGCAGATCGCAGCCCCCCAGAGATGGCCAGGTAGGAGTCAAGCTGGCACGCAGGAAGGAGCGAGGTGAGGGGCAGGAGAGAGGGGAGAGGGGGCGGGAAGCAAGGATGGTGTGCGACCGCAGTGCTCTAGATTCAAAACGAGAACCCAGCGCAGGAGAGCTGGGAACTACAACAGAAACAACGAACCAGCAGCAACTACACGCAGGCAGCACCATCGGGTTACGAACTCGGAAGCCGCACATCTCCTCTTCTGGAAGTCGTCGGAATGACGCAGAAGCCTCTGGAATAAATCGGCAATCTGTGAGAGCTGGCCCGCCGGGAAGACGCGTCGGGCGCCGCGGCCTGTCCAGAGAGTCTGCAGAACGCTCTGAGAGCGTCCTGGAACGCTCTGGAGCGACTTAAAGTACCCTCATCCATGAAGGGGCCCAAGGACACACAAATAAATGCACACAAATAAAACAATACCCTATATTTTCCCATAGTTTCTGGGTTTCTGTCTTCCCGCCCACTCCCCATATTTTCCCGTATTTTCTGGGAAATCGAGGATTAATTGTGTCTGTGTGTTTCTTTCCCTCCTGAATCCATGGGGACTGGCCCAGGCGGGGAAACATCGGCATGGAATCGGCGATACCTCGCCGATGCATCCGCGAGGAGCCCCCGACTGTGGTAAAGGCCGCCGGGAGCCCGCGCACACGCCCGAAGACCTCCGACCTCGAAGCCCCGAGAAGCCTCGAACTCCTCCCTGAGCCGATCCCCCCCCCGAATGGCAGGCCTCTCGGGCGCGGCCAAACCGACCCCTACCAAACCATACCCTTTTTTCAAAGAAGGCGGAAGTGCGCAAACACAGGGAGCGACTGAGATCCTTCCTGAGAGCGTCGCTCTCGCAAGACCGGGTCGCGGTCCCAGGGGCATGCGGAGAGACAACTAAATCGAGACGTTTTGGACGAGGGGTCGGTTTGGCCGCCCCTGAGCCTCCCGGCTGGAATCCGAATAGATAGGGTCAGAGGATCGGAAATGCATCGCCGTTGCGTTGGCGGCGCGGCGATGCCTCGGCGCCGGAGAGAGCAGTGCGGCGCGACCGTCCGACCGGAGTCCGACCACATCTGCTCCGACCCCCTCGAGGTGGCCAGGACCCCTGACGTTGCCATTGAGCCCATCTACACCTGACGTTGCCTCGCTCCTCCTCCTCCTCCTCCTCCTCCTCCTCCTCCTCCGACGACGACGACGACGACGACGACGACGACGACGACGACGAGCCCTTCGCCCTGAGCCTATCCCCCCCAGACGTTGCCCTTGGCCTCCTTCGGCTACACGCAAGAGTGACCCTAGGCAAGAATCAGGAGGCAACTACTGGGAGGTTTTCGTCGGAAAGAGTGAGGAGGATTAAGCCCCATTTGGGAGCTGTTACGCCGGAATGGGCCTCGGACTAAGCAGGATTAAGCCGGATTAAGCGGGATTAAGCGGGGTTAAACCGGATTAAGCGGGATTAAGCCGGATTGAACCAGATTAAGCCGGATTTCGGACCAGGGCAAAATCAGAATTTGACCTCCCAGGAGTTGCATCCGAACAAGAATGACCTCTGGTGCGCGATGTTCGGGGCCGCGGGGGGGCCAGCCCGAGCGCGCAAGACGTTGCTATCGCATCGCGTTCAGGCACCTGGGGGCCAGAAGTCACTCTGGTGAAGAGTCACTCCTGTACAAGAGCAAACTTTTGGAGGTCCGCGCGGATTTCTTGGATCCGCGCCAGGGGCGGCACAAGAGGCGCCGCCAGGGGGTCCCAACGCAAATCCAGGACCGCCAAAAGTGTATGCTGATACCGTGGGTCTTCGACCTTACGTGCAGCCGACTCCTCCCTCACGCAGGCGTTTTTTTCTCCCGAGCTTCGGCGAAACAGTTTCGGCATTTGGCCGAAGGGTGGGGGAGCGTGGGGTCTAGGCCCGGGCCGGTGCTTGGTCGACCTGCGTCCACCAGTCGCGCAGGCAGACTGGGGGCAGAGGTCCTGGCAGGCCGACATAAGGTCAGGTCGGGCATGTCCCCCCCCTACAGGCGGATTCCGGACGAAAAATTAAAAATAGTCAAAAAATACCGCACAATTATCAAAAATGGTAAACAAATCGTCCCCTGACTATTTTTCGACTATTTTTGAATATTCCTTCTGTAGAGGGACAGGCCCGACTTAACCATAAGGCAGCCTCCCAAAGCAGCCAATATCTGGCCTACGGGGAGGGGGAGAGTCTGGGAGACGTAAGACTCGTGTTCCGGGGACTCGGGTTGGCCTGACGGGGCCATCATCAAAATGACAACACCCAATCTGACGCGGGCTCCCGCTGCAAACATCCCACACAAACTGGACCGTCAAAATCCAGGACGCGCTCGTCAAAAAGCGCCCGCAAACCCGAATTCCGGCGTGCTCGAGTCTTACGTTTCCCCGAGAGAGGGGAAGAGTCGGGCGATGGCAGAACTGGGTTTAGTGGGACCTGGTTTAGTGATGCGTCCTGAGGGACGGAGCTGACCAGGCTTAGTGATCCTGGCCAGTTTAGGGGCTCCCGGGCTCTACCACTAACTAGGCCCCCTTACCTGGGGTCCTGG
>CAUYUJ010016607.1:152681-165181 GCA_963575745.1 Prorocentrum cordatum
GGATTCCTGTGCCGAGCCAAACTGCATTCCCATCGTTGGTGGTGCAGCCTGACGAGAACCAGCTTTCCTCCTCGGGTGGCGGAGGGATGCTGACCCAGCTCGACGGAAACAAACCTCGGAGCCAGACGCATTCAGCTGATTCCCAATTGGCGCATGCTTCCTGCACCAAGAAATCGAAACTCTCGTATGCTGGGGCTCCCGTGTTGCGCGAGCAACCCCGTGCGCGATGAAACTGACATTCCTTCTTCTCTTCGCATCGCGGGCACATATGATCCAATCCAACTCCCTTAACACCTGCTGGTTCTGCCCAACGTGCACGAGGCCGCGAGGCCTGTGCAGCAACTGCGACAAGAAGATATGAGAATCTGCTGCCGCGGGCTAAACCCAACAACTGCGCGTGGAGACGACGGGGGGAAACGCAATCGACGCCCTCCCCCATACCTCCGCCACAGAAATGCTGAGCGGCATCTCGCCATAACTTCTGCGAAGCCGGAAACTGAGCATCACGAACTAGATTTCCAGGATCGTCCACATCTGGCCAGTTTTCCCACACACTGTCGGGAAAATGCCAATCAACTGTCTCTCCCTCAGCGGTCGCAGCTGGCCTAGTCCAATCTGCAGTGGAAACTGGATCCCACCCGTGACTGAGTAAAAGGTTGATGATAGCAAAGACTGGGCCTCGTATATGGCGGGATCGCTGCCCAGGCTGCGCCCTTCGAATCCTCTCCACGAGCGAAGGCCAGACGCGACATGCCCCTGGGCGAATGGAGGGTTCGCTCAGCCAAACCCTGAACCAAGTGCAAAGGCACTCCTCTGGCAACCTCAGAGCGGGGTCGGCAGGCGACTTGATGGCCAGCAGCGTCGCGAGGCATCGCCCGCGGGAAAGCGTGGCAATGGCCGCCCCCAGGCGCTGCCTGCACTGCTGCATGCGAACGCCGAAGGCCACGTGGATCTGGAAGCCGCGCGGCCCCGCCGCCTGAGCCCCCAAGCGCTCTAGCTTGGAGGAGACCGCAAACTTCCGCCCTGCGCGGGCAAAGCGCCGCACATTGGAGCGCGTCGTCTTACACGTGGCCCCCCGCTTTCGACGAGAAGCTCAAAAGTGACGACCTCCGCACCCCAGGTCCGAGCCTAAATTTCCAGCAGACCGTTCAGCTCGGACATGGAACCCTGACAAACGCAAGGCTCAAGCGACCTTGATCGCGCCGGGGTGGCGGGGGCACATTACGATGCTTTTGTTCGCCACTCGTAGCTTCATCGACGCCAAACCTCGACGGGCCCCCTTGGAACTCGATATGAGCTGCTGGCGGACCTGGCCTCGAGACCCAATTGCATGCTGGGCCAGATTTCCCACCCATATCCAGCGGCCCATCCGATGGTGAGCTGAACACACTTTGTCGGGAACGTAGTACACCATGATGCACCCGAACCTCGTGCCACTGCGCGGCCCTTGGACCGCCGACTGAGTGGGCTCAATCGGTAAAGCCCACGAGCTGCTCTGGCCAAGGCTCCTCGGCGCCGCGCGCTGGAGCACCACCAGGCACGGAATAGCAGCAGGAAAGCCGAGCGCCAGTCCCTTCGGCACCTGGTACTCCCACAGTACATTGTCGTAGAAGCCGTCGATGTCAATCAGTCCTACGCATGAGGGAACGCCGAGCTGGTGCCCAACCTCATCCTGCTCAAGCGCGCTGATGAAGGCTTCGCGCAAAGCTGCATTGCCTCGCACTGCTGCGCCCCAGTGAGGCGCTGATGCCTCGGACCAGCGCTTCACCTCGGGCTCCCTCACAAGGCTCCATATTCTGCTGAACATAGAAAGTAGACCAATTATAAAAGCGCCTTCCGTCTTCTTGGGGAGGAGCCCCCCCAAGGTCATCATGATCTGATGCGGCCATGCTATCTCCGATTCGGTGGCCATGCACAGCAGGGCAAGATCATCCAGCGCTGCGAGAGGCAGGCGTTTAGAGTCCACAGGTGACATGCGGCCAACGCCTTGACCAGCGCCGGCTGCAATGGACCGTGCCGCGCGCCGAATGTCCTCTCCTGAAATGTCAGGGAAAGGCTCCAACTCGGCACGCTCGCGAGCCTGACGAAATGCCTCCCGGAGGGCCCCATTGTCAGCTCCCTCCACCGCTCAGCCTTGCGGTCAACGATGTCCAGAGGCTGGTAGAGTTTTCGCCCGCGCACTTCCAGCACTTGACGAACTGGAGGTTCTTGGCGAATATGGCTGCGAAGCTGGCCCGAGGCCGCGTCCTTTTCAACCCGAGAACTGAAATCTGCCATAGCCACTGCGATGGCACGCCGTTGAACTCTGGCCTAGATCTTACAAGACGAGTCCGCATACAATTGAAGCTGCTGCTGATCGATCTCCGTCTCGCCCAGGATGAGCCGCAAACTTGTTGCCACCTCCTCCAAGAGGGCTCTTTGCTCCGCAATAGTGCGCGCGTGCTTTCTCTGGGCGATCGTCGACGCGCTTGCCGAGGGATTCCAGCAAACGACGACGTTGGCGATGCCCGTTGCCACGTTGATAGCGTCGTCACAGGCCAGCAAGCAGAGCGCGAACACGCGTCCACCATCCCGACAGGACATCGCTCTCAGGGGTCTGCCTGCGCCGCTCCTGCTGATGAGCAACATCGGTGCGAAACCTGGGACCGTCGCGCCTCGCGGTGCCAGGAGAGCCCTGCACATTGCGATGGCGGCAGGCGAGTTGAGCCAAGAAGCTATGGAGCGGAAGAAAGGGGGAGGGATGGAGGGATATCGCCAGCTGGTGCGAAACCAATGTGCCTTTTTACTCTCCAGCCACGTAGCCTCAGGGATATAGAAGCCCACATCAGCCCCAGACTGAGGGGGGGGGGGGGGGGGGGGGGGGGGGGGGGGGGGGGCGGGGGGGAGGGCGGGGGGGGGGGGTGAAACGTCGTCGGGGCATGAAACACTGCCGCGCTTAGATGCTGGGGGGGGGGGGGGGCTCGGGGCATAATCACTTGGCATGTATATTGCAAAGGCCGCCTAATCTGCGTCCCAGGGGGGGCCGCGCCCAAAGCTTCAGGGTCGACACTGCATCGGGAATCGCCAGACTTTGCGGGTGGGCCCTTACCTACATCTATGTGCACATTCGGTTTAAACGCAGACTCGCGGGCCCGCGGGCCCTCCTCGGAAACAGAACTGGCCCCGTCCAGGTCCTCACTTTCGAGACCATGGGGCATTCAAAACTAGCGTCGCTCCGAGCTTCGTCGGGCTCGGGGCGACATTCAACCTCAGGCGCTTGCAAAAGATCACCGGGGAAACATCAAACTGTTTTCCTCGCGGAGCTGCGCTGGCGGCTGCGCCCCCCGCCCCCCGCCGTCGCGCGGCTGCTCTTGGAGCCCGGCGCGGGGGCAACTCGAAGGCGCACTGCCTGCGGAAGCTGAGGGGGCACATCTACATACCGTGATTGCAGCTGCTGGCCTGACTGTCGCAGGTGCACAAGGAGGCCCGCGCGCGGTTTCCATGGGGCCGCGACCACTGGAGAGACTGCTGCGATGTAAGACTGCGCTACTTCTGAAACGATGAGGTAATCGATGTGCGAGCCATTGGAGCCCTGGTTACAAGTGACCTCGGCGTCTGCTCGCATCACGCTGGGACGCCCATGCAACCGCTTCAAGAATCGCAACTTCTCCACACTGTCTGCACTAATGTTGAAGTCGCCGATAACGGTCCACGGAATGCACAGGATGTACAGTAGCGAGCCCAGCTTCGTGTATCTGGCCTCATCGGGGCCTCTGGAACCAAACGAAGGATGCCCGTAGAAGGATGACGGCGACGCTGTAGCCGCACATGCGCATGACCACTGCTTGACATCAGTTCAACGTGCCGACGTCCAGCAGCTCGGAGAGGCCTGGCGCCTGCTTGCGAAAGCAACGTGTGCACCTGCAGATGGCCCTTGCAGAGCACCCGCTCGCCTCCCTCGTTGGACCTCGCCTGCTGCTGCTGTGAAACTCACTTCGCATTGCCCCCCGCGGGGTTCGCCAAAAGTTTGAGGCCCGCGCGTCGGGCCTTCTTGTCCCAAGATGCAGCGTCGGACTCAGAGACGCGAGTCTCGACCACTCCCACGCAATCGACTTTGCCACTGGAAATGCACTTCCAAGACTTCTCGCCAATTCACGTGATATTGCCGAACAAACATGTGGACAAGTAGCGCCGATTGTCCTCCTGCACCTCAGACAACCCCCATCTGGGCAGTCCTCTCCCGCGCCCGCCACGGCCGACGCCTACTCTCCATCGCCCCTGCTGGCTGTGGCTAGTCGCGAGCGGCCGCCGCCCTTGCCGACGGCCCCGGCGTCGAGCGCGTTGCCGCCCTTGCCCTTGCCGAGCGACTTGGCGGCATTCGCCGACTACTCCTCCAAAACTTTCTTCTGCGCGAACAACTTGGCCGCCGAGATCTTTTCCGCGGCGATCCGCAGCTCCTCGTCGCCTGCATCGCCGACGGGTGCGTCGGCCGCTGCCGCCGCCTCCGCAGCTGAGGAACTGTGGACAGCGTCCCCGCCAGCGCCCTCAGCAGCGGCCTGGGCGCTCTGATCGCCTCCCGCTCCGTCACCTGCAGCGGCATTCGCCTCGGCCCTGCGCTTCTTCTTCATGCGCTCGGCGATGGCCTGCTTGACGGAGCGCGCCTGCTCGAACATGGCCGAGACCTCGGCCTCCGTGCCCGCCAGGTGGGCCTGGAGATGCTCGAGACCCGTCTTAACCTTCTTCAAATCAGCGCGTTTTTTGTCTCTTCACATTCTAGCTCACCTGGGCCATCGAACAGAGCACCATCCCAGGTGGGGGAGAACTTGAGCTTCTGCCCCTCGCCCTCCTCACGCTTCTCGTCCCCTCTGACGCCCTCCACGAAAGCCATGGCGGCCGGTGCGGACTTCTTCGCCTTCTCGGTTTGAGCGAGCACGCGGGCGGCTGCCTTCCCTCGCTGGACCGCAACGTCGAGGTTGGCCTGGAGCCTCACGACATTGCTGATCGCCTGGGCGTGTTTGTGGTCCGCGTCCTTCCACGCCCCCACGGCGCGCCGAAGCGCCTCAGCGGGGCCGTCGGCCCCCGCCGACACAACAGGCTCGAGCTTGGCCACCTCGCCCTGGAGCAACTTCTTCAAATCAGAACTCACGGTAGCCTTAACAGCCAGTTTGAAAAGGGCAGGAACGTCCAACGAGGACGCAACAAGTGTACTGGTATTAGTATCATTGTCCTTGCCCTTGCCGCTCTTAAGCTGGTCGCCCGAGTCAAGATTGACGGCGTCGGCTTTGGAAGAGGAAAAGCGCGGTTTGTACAGTTTCACCTGACGCTTGCAACCCTGGCATACGCGGTCTTGCGACAGCAGCGCATCATTGTATCCACAGCGATTGCATGCACAGCGAGATCAAGGGCGAGACATGTTGCGCGGAAAACCTTTTTGTTCTAGTCGACACCAGCGGTTTACCCTGGGAGAGCGTGGGTGCAGTGCCTCAAGCACCTCGTGCACGCACAGGGGGCGGGCTGCATGCCAAAATGGACTTGAGCCCAAGTTGCATGAGGGAGGAGGAGGAGGAGGAGGAAGAGGAGGAGGAGGAGGACGTGGAGGAGAGGCCCCGAGCAGCCAAGCGGTGCCGAGGGGGGGGGGGGGCACCACAGGGGGGGTCGCCGCCTCCGCCCGAGGCTCGCACGTCGAGCCCGTCCGCCCCAGAACGAACGCGTCGGCCACCTGCCCCAGGGAGGAGGGAGGTCCTGAGCAGCCAGGCAGGGTCGCCACCTCGTCCTGGGCAGGGAGGGCCGAGGATCGAAGAGGTTTGGGGTACAGTCGGACTTGATTGGAGAAGACACGCGAGAGGACACAAGGCCCTTCCGGGGGCCACGCTGCCACAGAAATGCAGGAGGCATGGGCCGCAAAACACGGGACACGAGGGTACCCTTGATCTGGCAGGGTCGACCTACTAATCCGGGCCGCCTGTATGCTTTAGCGTCTTTGGAAGTCCTGCAGGATTCTGGGCGGTCCGAGGGGGTCCGTTTGGCCAGAGCTCCTCGGTCCTCCTCCGCATGGCCCCAGCAGGAGGGAGGCCCTGACCAGCCAGGCACTGTCACGGGGACACCATTTAACCAGATCGCCGACGATATGAGTTTGTCATTCTTGGCGTTGTTCGTCGATTCGGGCCTCTGGGGCCCATTATCGGGCCCTAGGGCCATCAAGAAAGGATGGGGCGAAAAACTGGCCCCAGGGAAGAGTCGGGACTTGTGACGTCCCAAACCCGCAGAGTGGGGCAGTCCAAGACGCGTGAAGCTTGTGGGAGACGCTTGCAAAAAGGCTTGAAAGGATGTCTGTGCAGCTTCCAAGCTCGACAAAGAAGCTTCGCAGGATCCCAGGAAGCGCTCCGACGGAGCTGCGCAAGATCTTGGGGCACAAGTCATGGGAACCGGTAGGAAAACCGTTTCTGGGGCGCGCTGCGAACTCAAGCAAGCCGCCGCGGGGGGACACCTGCCTGACGCTGGAACGACCTCCGGGGCTGGCCTGTGCTGCCGGCCTCTGATCTGCAACCCTCTCAACTTTCCGAGGAGCTGTCCAGGAACGCATGGGGCCGCGCATGGGAAAAATCATGCCGTCGGATGTCTGGGCAAGGAGTTGCCAACTCCTCCAACAGTCGGAGCCCCCGGGTCCCCCCAGGATCCCCCAGGACTCCAGAAGGCACCCAAAAGCCTCCCAAACCGCCTCGATCCTCGGTCCTCCCTCCTCCGCGATCGATTTCCAGGAGCTGGTGACACCCTTCGTGGTCACCCTTTTTCTCACACTGCCCGAAGCAGACCGAGCAGGAGGGAAAGATCTGGCCTTGCATCGCACGTGGGGGCCAGGAGATGCCGATACCGCTGTCCACTGGGCCTCTCCCAGAGCGCGTCCTCAACAACGACCTCGGGGCGAATCCCACCGGGGAGACGAGGGCCCTCCAGGGCAAGCCCTTAGAACATGACGGCCGTTGAGACCTCGAATGCATGAGATTCACGGAGTATTCACCATCCATCACACAGCGAAACGAAGACAGACAGAACGACGCGGGAGCGGAGAAGAAGGAACAGGGGGCGTCCTCGACTCGGCTGGGGCTTTTCTTCGGGAGGAATCCTCAGCCGTCCCCAGAAAACTCTCTCCTCCTTGGCCTGGTGAGGCTTCCGTGCCCCCTCTAGATGAGAGGTCAGAAGGGAACACCCTCATACGACTGGACACAGGACAGAAACACACCCTCCATGGATACGAGACTCCTCTACCAGCCCAACTGACAAAAAAACGTTCGAGGGTACCATCCCCCACGACGTACAAGAACATCCAACAAGCACAAAGAGCATCAGGGCACCCTCCCCGAACCGACCTCGACCTTGTACCTCGGTCCTACCGCACTTTGGCGGCGCGCCCGGGGGGGAAATGAGAAGGGGCGGGCCTTCTCAGAAGGCTCGGAAGTCCCCCGGCCTTCTGAGAAGTTCTCGAAGCCTTCTCCGAAGGCGCGAGGGCGTCTGAGAGAAGTGCCGCCGCCTTCTGAGAGGGCCTCCTCCCTCTCGCTTCCCCCCCTTCGGTCGCCGCCGGGCCACACGCGGGCCCCCTGCAGGCGAAGCCCCTCAGAGCACGCACCCGTCGGAAAAAGAAGGCGTCGAGCATATGGCGGGGCCGCGCGAGAGAGGGCGCCCCCGAGGACGGCGCGGCCGACGTCAACGAAGGGGGCCCCGGGGCTCGGCGGCGAGCGAGGGGGGGGAAAGCGAGAAGGAGGAGGCCTTCCGAGAAGGCGGCGGGCCTTCTCTCGCGCGGTCCCGCCCTGCTCGACGCCTTTTTCCCGACGGGTGCGTGCTCTGAGGGGCTTCGCTTGCAGGGGGCCTGCGTGTTGCTCGGCGGCGAGCGGAGGAGGGGGATGAGAAGAAGGCCTTCTCAGAAGGCGGCGGGACTTCTCAGAAGCCCTCGCGCCTTCTGAGAAGTTGTTGTTCTGTCTTCGGGGAAGGCTTCGAGATCGTCTCAGAAGACCGGGGGACTTCCGAGCCTTCTGAGAAGGCCCGCCCCTTCTAACTTCCCCCCCTCGCTCGCCGCCGAGGGGTGGTCTCCTAGCCAGCAGCTCACAGAAGCTGCTGCTCGTCCCCATGGCGCCCAATAGCAAGTCCAACAACACCTAATAGTGAACCCGTATAATAAGGATGCGCGGTAAGGATGCAAAGGCCTTGGAAGGCCATGCCGATACTTTTCGAGCGGGACGCGGCCAACGACAATGGCCAAAGATGGACCGAGGAGGCAAGGATGCAAGGGTACCCGTGAGAAGGTTATCCTTCTCGACTATGCGGGTTAACTGTAGCTAGGAAAATCGAACGCCACGCAGCTCTTTCGCATGGCGCTATCGATCACCATCTGAGCGATGAAAAGTCAGCAGCGGGTATTCAGCAAGAACGGCACTGCGACCTTGCGCCGCGGCTTGCGCGGGCCGCCAGCGTGGCACACCGCGTGCAGAGGAGAGCGCTCACACGTGACCTTACGCGGGCAGCTTACGCACGGATGTCGGCACAATCGAGCCCATTTTCCGAATCGCCCGCCTGGATCTGGCGCTGTTCGGCGCTGTTGGGCGCGGTGCGCGCGGATGTTTGGGGCCACTGGACGCTGTTCTCAAGTCGGACGTGTCCCACTACAGGGGGATTTTGGACGAAAAATGAAAATTTGTCAAAACAATACCCCAACATAGTCAAAAAATGCTAACACAAATCGTCCACAGGCAATTTTTTTACTATTTTTGAAGATTCCTCCTGCAGATGGACATGCCCGACTCAAGGCTATTCGCCGATGCGGAGCCTTGCCGTCGCTCGGGCGTCCATTTCCAGTGCATGTTTCGGTGTCGTGCGTGTTTTTGTTGTGCTCGATGGTCCAGGATGGTCCTCAAGGGTCCTCGCCGAGAAAAACATACACACGTCCGAGCGATGCCAGGGAGCCCGTGCAAGACGAGCGCAAGCCCCCGCGGTGTGTGGCTGCTCCTCCCCTGCAGGAGCATGGCGAGAGGCCAGTCGGCAAGTCTTAAGACGGGCCTGTCCCCCTACAGGGGGAGATTCTGGGCGAAAGATACAACAAACTCCAGAAATATTCAAACATGATCAACAAATGTTAAAAAATAGTCCCAGACTATTTTTGGCTATTTGGGAACATTCCTCCTGTAGACAGAGAGGCCCGACCGAAGGCGAGTCGCCCTGGTGTGGAGTGAAGCGGCAACCCAGAGGTACTGATACCACCCCCCCAGACCTCTCCTGGGTGGCGTTCTGACCAGCACCTCGTGGCGATCCCAGCTGTGGCGACGATGGCCTCCCAGAGAGGCCCCCCAGAAGGGCGAAAGCTGGGCCGGCGCACCGGCATCGGCATCGGCACGTCTTCCTCCTCTGGGGAGCCTGGGCCTCTGAGGCCGCCGACGCCCGCACAGAGGGCGTCGGCGGCGGGCGCGCGCGCGCGCGCCGCGCGGCGAGCTCTGGCCGCTCCTTGCGGCGGCTGCTCCGGCTCCTGCGGCCCGGGGCCCCGCGGGGGGGCACGTTCGCCGCCGCCGCCGCCGCCGAGGGTGCAGGCTCAACATCCGAGGGCCGAGGGCAGCATCAGGTCGGGCCTGTCCCCCTCCCTACAGGGGGATTTGGGAGGAAAGAGTAAAGCTACCCCCAGAATGCTCCAGACAGGCCCAACAAGAATCCACAAACCGTCCCCGGGCCATTTTTGTCGCTATCTTTGATTCGTCCTCCTGGGGAGGGACAGGCCCGACTGAAGGGTTGCACCGCTCTCCGCGAGGGGGAGAGGAGGGGGGGGGGGGGCGGGCTCGCCGCCGCCGCCGCCGAGGAGCCGGGCTCGGCGCCCGAGGGCCGAGGGCGGTGGCTCCCCTGCCGAAGGGGGGGAGGGGGCGAGAGAGCGAGGGAGGGCGCGGCGGCGGCGGCGGCAGAGCAGGAGGCGGCGGCGGCGGCGGCGGCGGCAGGGGGGTCGGCGAGGCATCCCGTGAGCGGCAACGACCGCGGACCGCCTGCGACGACTGCGGCCCGAACTGCATTCAGGCCGAGGCATCCGACGCCCCACCGCACACTCCTTCCTGGGCCAACTCACGTGCGACCCACCGAGGGTCGCACGGACAGAGGACGGCTTCCGAGGTCGACACCGCCCTGCGACCAGACGACGAGAACGCCGCGCATTCGTGCAACAGCATCTTGCAGAACGATGCGAGACCGAGAAAGACTTCTACTGCCACTCGGAAGAGGCAAGATTCATGTGCAACGGCCGGGCGACAATGCGAGTGAGGCGCGGCGGCGCGCCGGGGGGAGGGGGCTGGCGCAGGCCGCCCCGCCTCGCGACGGGCAACGAAAACAGCGACGGAGAGCCACCCCCAGGTGCTCTGGCTTCCGGGGGCCTCTCCTGGGCATCAGAACAATCAGCGGAGCGGCTGAGGACGAAGAGCTCGTCCCCGGGAAGAGGCCCAGACATCTGGGGGTCCACGCTGTGAAAAGACCTTAGATGCATGACCCTGTGGGGAGAAGAACGGGGCGACGTTGCTGACAGGGTCGTATGGGTCAGCCGCGACGGGTTCTATCTCAGTGTAACCCGCCAGACTGATCTGACCGTCTGTCGGCCTGACCTTGGAGAGCAGCAGGGCGCGGTCTGGGGAACAGCAGGCGACAGGGCTTTTGGTGGAGCTCTGTATGGGTCCACATCACGTGCGAGGGCTGCCAAAATGGGCGCGGTCACGCATGCGATTCCCGCCGATGGGGCATTCGGTGGAGCACCCTATGGGCCCCCGAAACGTGCGAGGGGAGTGCTGAAATAGGTGCGGTCACGCATGCGACTCCAGCCATTGGGGCCTTATCTGGAGGAGCTCCCTGTGTTACCACAAAACGTGCGAGGCACGTGCCGAGATGGGCAAGATCACGCATGCGATTTCTGCCGATCTGGGCGCAGTCACGCATGCGATTCCTGCCACTGGGGCCTTCGGTGGAGCTACCTATGGAATGGGGCCAGGAAATGTTGAGTATCGTTTAACCGATCCCCATCCCCAGCGGCGTGGCCTGGGCCCACTGGCCGATGCACCCCCCTAGATGGGGATATGGGTCGTTCCCGTCGGGCTTCGAGGGGTGTATCCCCAACTGGGGTGGTAATTTGGTGGGCGTCTCGAAGGGGATGGGCATGGGGATGGGGATCGGTCAAACGATGCCGAAACGTGTGAGGGGTGTGTCGACACGGGTGCGGTGACGCACGCGCAATCTGCCAGGGGGGCCTCAGGCGGAGCTCCCGAGGGGGGCCACGTGCGAGGGGATGGTGTCCGAAGGGGGCCGGTGGCGCATGCGGACTCTGACGGCGCGGCGTGCTCTGGAGTTCCCGGCAGTCCACCCGTACAGGAAGTACACGCCGGTCGGAAGAAATAGGTGGAAACACGAAGTAGGAAGGCGGATACAGTGGATCGGGTCCAGGTCCTCCCAGAGAATAACGAACAACAGCAAAAGCATGCCGATTCTTGAAGTAGGAGGGCGCCCGAGGTAGACTGGGATCTGGGAATCCAAAAATACCTACTTTCAACGACCGGCGTGTATGCGTGATAAGGATGCAAGGGCCTCGGAAACTCATTTCGAAGTTTTCCGAGCGGGGCGCGGTCAACGAAAGTGGCCAAGGATGGACCGAGGAGACAAGGACGCAAGGGTAACCTTGGGAAGGTTGCCCAGCCTTACTATGCGGGTTGACTGTAGTTGAACCACGAAACGTGTGAGGGGGTGCGCCGAACTTGTCTGGAGAATGCATGCAAACGCAGCCATTAGAGCCTCAGGTGTAGCTCCCAATGGGGCCGCGAAACGTTTGAGAGGTGCGTGCCAAAGTGTTGTGGGGAGGGCATGCAGGCGCATCCACAAGGGCCTTGCGTTAAGCCCCCCGTGGGGCCACGAAACGTCTGAGGGATGCGCCAAAGTGCGGTGCTGGTGTGGAGGGGGCATGCGGGCGCAAAAAATCTGGCTGTAGGTGGAATTCCCGATGGGGCCACGAAACATGCGAGGAGTCCGCAAAAGTGGGGTGGCGGCGGCATGCGGGTGCAACCGATGCCCATGGGGCCACGAAGCGTGTGAGGGGTGTGCAGAAGTGGGCTGGTGGCGGCATGCGGGCACAACCACTGGGCCTTTTGGTGGAGCTCTCGATGGGGCCGCGGAGCGTGTGAGGGGTGTGTCGACTGGGTTGGCGGCAGCATGCGGGCACAACCACAGGGTGTTGTGGTAACGTTCACGATGGGGCCACGGGGTGTGTGGGGGTTGCGCCAAACTTGGATAAGGACCGCGAAACGTGCGAAGGGTGTGCCAACCTTGGGTGGCGACGGCATGCGGGCGCAGCCACAGGGGCCTCAGGTGGAGCTCCTCGGGAGCCACGAAACGTGTGAGGGGTGCGCCACACTGGGGTGGCGGCGGTATGCGGGGGCAACCACTAGGGCCTTAGGTGGAGCTCTCTATGACGCCACAAAACGTGTAAAGCGTGTGCCAACATGGCAACATGGGGTGGCGGCGGC
>CAUYUJ010016607.1:170181-175181 GCA_963575745.1 Prorocentrum cordatum
GTGAACGACTGCTCTGGGGTCGCTCGAAAAATGCGCTCGCCGGTCCAAGACACGGAAGCAGTGGCGATGGCTCCACCCACGCCCATTCGGGAGTGGCCAAGAGGGGGGCGTCCAAGATGGGGGGGCGCAAATCATGGCCGGCGGCATGTGCGCGGCCCAAGGGGGGAGCCAGGGACGTCATGAAACAAGACGAGGCGCCATGAAATCTAGGGAGATATCATGGCCCCCGCCATGAGATCCACCCCCCCCTAGTCATCACCCCCCTCTTTGCCGCCCCCGACCTCTGCCAACACAAAGCCCTGGCCACACGAGCCCTGCGGCGAGGCACATCTGGCACCTTGTCGCCAGCGTGCCGCGGCGCCCGCACGCGTAATTGAGCCAACCGCGCAGCGCTGACGGGCGTGAAGGCGCCCCTCCAGGGTGACGACTGGGGGCCATCGGCTGCATCCTTAATGAGTCGGGAGCGACCAAGAGGGGGGTGTCCAAGAGGGGGCGTGCAAATCATGACCGCCGGCATGTGCGCGGCCCAGCGGGGGGGGCGGGCCAGGGACGTAATGAAATAAGAAGAGGCGCCATGAAATCTGGGGAGACATCGTGGCCCCCGCCATGAGATCCACCCCCCCCTAATCATCACCCCCCTCCTTTGCCGCCCCCGAATCAGATACGGGGAGAGTACGAACCGGTCAAGCAGCTTGAGACGCTCCTGCAGGAGAGGACCCCCCGCAGCCGGTGCCTCTCACGAGCTGCCCGAAGTGCTCGCCGCATGGCGGCCAAGGTTCTGGCGGCCCACGGCTTCCAAAGAGATATGAAGGGGCCCTGGGACACACAAAATAAATATACACAAATCACAGGATTCCCCATATTTTCATATATTTTCTGGGTTTTTGTCTTCCCCCCCACCTTTGTGGGCCCCGGAAACGGCAGGGCCGTTTTTTCACCGTTTCCAAAAGAACGTCCCTTGGAAATGGTAACGGCAAAAAAATGGCGACCGAAAACGGTAAAAAACGGCTCCAGGATTGGAAACGGAGCCGGAACTGGTCAAAAAACGGCGACGGAACCGGTAAAGAAACGGCGTCGGAACAGGCAGAACAACGGCAAAGCGGAAGCGGTAAGGAAACGGCCATGTCGTTTCCAGGGCCCACCAAGCCCCCCACCCTGCCGTGGACGACGGGCCGCAAGCCTCGCATTCGTCCGGCCAGCAACGAAGGGCCCTGGGACACACATATGAAGAGGCACAAATAGCAGGATTCCCCATATTTCCCCATATTTTCAAGGCTTTTGTCTTGCCCCCCCCCCTTCCTATAGTTTCCCATACTTTCCTGGGAATCGACGATGGATGGTGTCTCTGTGTGCTTTGGCTTCCCGCCCGAAAGGCTCCGGCGGCCCACGGCCTCCCGGGAGAGGTGGCCGGCGCCCCGGCGGAGCGCGCGTCCGAGAGGCACGGCGCCGGCCTCCCCGGCACGAAGGCAGCGGCGTGCCAATCGCTCGGGCGTCCATGCCTCTTTAGACGCCCGAGGAGGAGGAGGAGCAGGAGAAGGAGGAGGAGGAGGAGCAAAAGAAGGAGGAGGAGGAGGAGCAGGAGAAGGAGATCCTCCTCCTCCTCCTCCTTCTCCTGCTTTTCCATGCTCGCTGGAAAAAATGGGTACAATGCCCAACAACAGATGTTGTCCCAAACCAACAGCGGCCGCTGTTGGGCAGGCGGCCTTCTGTCTCGAGTGGACACAGGCCGCGGCGGCGTGGACAGCGAATCCTGTTCAAAATGCTCAGGGACTGCTGTTGGGCACTGTACCCATTCTTTCCGTACCCATTTCGGGCGTCCAGATCCTCGTGTCTGTTTCGACCTCGCGCGCGCCTCTGGTCGCTGAGTCCCCCAGGATGCTCCCCCATGTTCGGGTGCTGCTGGAAGTGCCCCTGGCCCCAGGGGCCCCAGCTTCTCGCTCCATTTCGGGGCCAGCTGGGGCCCTCCGGGCCTCGTGAGGGGTGCCCTGGAGACCGTCTGGGCCATCCCGAGAATCCTGGGGGGACCTTGGGCCAGGGGCACTTCTAGCAACACCCGGTCCATGGTCCTCGCCGACGAAAAAACGCACACTTGGAGGCCTGGAAATGGGCACCAACACCAACGCAAGGGGGCTGCCTCCACAGGGGAAAGATGTTCCTGGACTTCGATGCTGGTGGTAATGGTTCGGTCACCTTGAAGCCAGAATATGAACACCATCACCGAGATCGGGATCTTCTTCCCTCGGTGGAGGCACACCGCCGATGTTGGTGTTGGTGCCAACCTCTGGGCCTGCGACACACGCCCGAGCGATGCCAAGACGGCCGCAGAGCCTGCAGCGCCGACGCGAGCCGTGCCAAGAGCACTCGGACGGGGCGGCCGCTGGAGGGGTGCCTCGGCCTCGGGGGTTTGAACTCCCTCGCGAGCTCACCGACCAGCTCATGGGTTGGCGGTGCCTCGGAGAAAAAGTCAGCAACAGAGCTGGCTATCACGTTCCGGTCTCCATCGGCGGAGATGTGGAGGAGCATGTGGCTCAGCACATCTGGGCGGTCATGGAATCCGTCGTTGGTACATTCATCGGCCTTGCCGTGTCCTCGCTGGTGTCTGTGAGAGACGCCCGCGATATGCAGCTGACGCGTGCACACAAACGTTCACCAAGCGCCACTCTGGGTAGCCGTTCTGAGGCAAATCGCTCCAAACCTCTGAGAGTGGGCTCGAACTCAACGCGGCATTGAAACTGTTCTGAGCTCCCTGAACAGACGACTCTTGCAATCCACATGAATGGTGTACTCATCTGGGAGGTCGGGTCTTTCCGTCACGAGATGCACCAACGCTTGAAGTAGCTTCAAGGTCGACGGAACTGGCGGTAAGACCTCCACAATCGGATCGAATCGGAATGTGCATCCGATTGGGCTGCGTCGGCACGGACTCGAAATCAAATCGGATCGGCCGCGCCAGGATGCACAACAACGCCATGCAAAAATCGGGCCGCATCGGACCACTGGAATATCGGAACTGTTCTGGATCGGACAGGCTGGAATCGATATCGAACCCGATCGGAATTGAGTCTGCAGAGCCGCGATGTTCTGTCCTCAAACGTCCACCCCGCTCTAAAGCGCAACTTTAGAGGGGGAACCACCTCAGGAAGGGAAACGTCGAACCAACATCGGTGATGCATCGCCGGCAGATCGGCGACACGTAGGATACAGTCCGACCTAAGCCAGAAGAACACCCCTCGCGAACCCGAGACCCTCCGCCGGCCAAAACACAGAACATCCAGCAAGGGCATCCAGCACAAACGAAGAACATTAGGGCACCCTCCCCGAAACGACCTCGATTCTATATCTCGGTCCGACTTTAACCAAACCGCACGATCATGTGCAGGGTGGGCTATCGGGCTCCTGTCGTCGATCGGTAACAGATTGCCCCGAGCCCATCCCCCCCTAACTCTTGAAGGTCTTCAGAGCCCCCCCGATAGGGGGTAACCAATCAGAGTGAGGGGGCCGAGCGGTCAGTCATTGTCCCTCGGTGCGTGGCTAAAGTGAGAATCCGTCGTCGTCCCACCCGCGACCCACCCGCGACCCACCCCGCGACCCACCCCGCGACCCACCCCGCGACCCACCCCGCGACCCACCCGCGACCCACCCCGCGACCCACCCGCGACCCTCCCGCGACCCTCCCGCGACCCGGCCCGCGACCCACCCCGCGACCCAACGTCGACCCACTTGCGACCCAACCCGTGACCCACCCACATGTTTGAACAAAAAAAAATCGGCGCCTGCGGCGGGCTCGCTTTATAGCTTGAAATATTATGCGCCTGCGGCGGGCTTCTTCAGAGCCTCGCAGACTGCCGACGTACCCGCCGCCCCCTCACTCTTATCCGCAACTGCGGGGTGCTACGTTATTTGTTCGGCGGCCTTATTGAAGGACTGGGGTCCCACCAATAGGGGGTCCCATAACCCCTACCGTTGCCCCTGATCCTCTGGTGCGCGCCCTGCGGTGGCGGACGGCCTCGATCCTTCTCCTCGATCCTCCTCCTCCTCCTCCTCCTCCTCCTCCTCCTCCTCCTCCTCCGCCTCCTTCCCCTCCTCCTCCTCCTCATTCCTCCTCCTCCTCCAGCTCCTCGTCGTCCTCCTCATCCTGTTCGGTCCTCCCCCTCGTCCCCGACCCTCTTCCTCGATCCTGCTCCTCCTCTGCCTCTCCCTCCCCCCCTCGATCCGCCTCCTCGTCCTCGCCCTCGCCCCGATCCGCGGTCTTCCATCGTCGACCCTCGGCCCTCCTCATCCTCCTCTTCCTCCCCCCCGAAAACGACACACTCCTGCCCCCCTCGCCCGCCCCCCCTGGCGGCAGTCGCACCAGGCGCTGTGCATGGCCCCCAGGCGCCCGCCCTGGGGGGGGGCGGTCGGGCCACACTCATCGGCAGGGGCTCTCTCCCACGCGCGCGCGACCCTCGGCGCCCACTCGCGGGGACCCGGGGCGCCGATCGCCGCCGGCGCCGACGGCGCCGCCCGGCGCCGCCGCAGACGCCGTGGGCACGTCGCCGACGTCGCCGACGTCGCCGTCGACCGGCGGCCGCCGTCCGCCGTGGCCGGCGCGGGCCGTCGCCGCGGATTATCGTGCCCGGCCGCCCGCCCTCGCCGCCACCGCTGCATTTTTGCCCGCGTGGGCAGTCGGCGCGTCGCCGTCGGCGCGTCGGCGCGACGGCGCACAGGCCGAGGATAAAGTCGGGCCTGTCCCCCTACAGGGGGATTGGAGGAGAAATGCAAAATAGTCAAAAAAGTATTCCAAAATGGTTAAACATATTCAAAAAATCGTCCCCATATTATTTTTTGGCTATTTTTGAATTTTCCTCCTGGAGAGGGACAGGCCCGACTTAATTCGAGGATCGAGGCCCAGGGGAAGGATCGATCCACGAGCCTCCATCCTCGATCCTCGGGCCTCGATCCAGATCGAAGGTCCAGAAGCCGCGCTCCTCGAGGCTTCTGGAGGGATGGGGAGGCACGGG
>CAUYUJ010016607.1:180181-202681 GCA_963575745.1 Prorocentrum cordatum
AATCGGGCGCCGCCTCGAGCCGCATCGGCGATGCATCGGCGATGCGGCGGGATCCTCCAACCCCCTCCCCCTCCAGCTTATGGTGGTGGTGGTGGAAAACAGGCCCAGCAAACACATCAGCCCGCGTATGTGCGGAACGTGGCGCGCGGGCCCCACCCGGGGGAGGCCTTGAACGGCTTCCCGCGGCCCGAGGGGGCTATGGGTGGGGAAGGGGGCCTCTCGGTGCGCGGCGCGCCCCTGCGCCGACGGTCCAAGAAGAAACAGCGCCATAAGCATAGCTTTGACCAAAGGACCCCTAACCCTTTGGGAGGGGACCTAAGTTAAGAGGACCATGAACACTAGGGATATAGAAGGTCTCTCCTGCAGGTGCATCGAGCCAAACCGCCCAGAACTGTAATCCCAAGCTGCGAAGACGGAGGCCTCGGTGAGGCTACGTCTTCCTCGTGCTATTAGCGTTCGGGGTTCGTGTAGAGGAAGAAAAAACGCCTGAACATAAACGTTTGACGGTCCGCGCGGATTTCTTGGATCTGCGCTAGACCCCCCTGGCGCCGGAGGCGCCGCCAGGGGGGCCCCGGCACGGACACACGAAATCCGCGCGGAGCGCCAAAAACGTACCTGTATGGCGTTGTTCTTGTTCGACCGATGGGGCCTGTCGGCAGGGCGCAGCATGCGAGGCGGGGCTTTATCCATTTCCACCGCCCGGGAACCGACGTCCTGGTGCCCCAGCGGGCGGTGGATATGGATATATATTTTGGCCCCCGGGGGCCCGAAGATGTCCATATCCGCCGCCTGCCGAGGCTCGGAAAACTGACCCTCCGGGCGGTGGATGTTGATCCATTCCCGCCTCGGGCAGCACCCGAGCGCCAGGCCGGGCGGAGGAGGGCAGCTCGCCTTCTGCGGCCCCACGAGCGGCGACAGCGCCGGCACCGCCGCGGCGCCCCTGCCGACCGCCTTCGGCGGGGGCCTCGAAGGCGCTCCGCGCGCGGCGGCGGCGGCGGAGGCGAAAACCACGATGGCTCGACGGCTCGACGACGACGACGACGACGACGAGAAGACATCATAATCGTAATCAGCATCATCATCATCATCATCACCATCACCATCACCATCACCATCATCATCATCATCATCATCATCATCATCATCATCATCATCATCATCATCATCATCATCATCATCATCATCCATCAGCATCATCATCGACACCATCATCATCACCATCATCATCAGCATCATCAGCATCATCATACTCAGCACCATCATAATCATCATCAGCATCACCATCGCCATCACCATCATAATCACCATCATCATCACCATACTCAGAATCAGCATACTCATAATAATCATCATCATCATCATAATCATCACCATCATCATCATCATCATCACCATACTCAGAATCAGCATCATCGAAATCACCATCAACATCACCATCATCAATACCATCATCATCACCATCGTCATCCTCATCGTCATCGTCATCCACATCATCAGCGTTACCATCGTCATCATCAGCGCCCTCACCATCATCACCACAACCACAAGTATCCTCATCATTGTTATCGCCATCGTCATCGTCATCCTCATCATCGGCATCACCGCCACCGCCATCGACATCACCATCACATCCGCCACCAGCACCGTCATCATCATCATCATCATCAGCAGCATCATCAGCAACAGCATCACCATGCTCATCGTCAGCACCATATGAGTACCCACAGTATCGTCATAATCATCATCATCAACATCATCATCATCAAGATCAGCATCATCAGTATCATTAGCATCATCATCGCCATAAGCATCAACATCATCGTCACCGTCCTCGTAGTCATCGCTACGGTTCTATCATCATCACCACCACCATAATCGTCGTCATCGTCATCGTCATCGTCATCAGCATCAGCATCATGATAATCGTCATCGGCACAGTCATCAGCGCCACATCCATCATCACCATCATAATCGTCATAGCCGTCACCCACATCATCATCATCGTCATAAATCTCATCATCATAATCATCATCAGAATCATTGTCACCATTACCATCACCACCACCACCATCCTCCTCCTCGTCCGCCTCCTTTTCCTCTTCATCATCATCATCATCATCATCATCATCATCATCAGCATCATCATCATCATCAGCATCACCATCATCTTCATCTTCATGATCATCAGCAGCAGCATCATCCCCATAAACATCATCATCATCATCATCATCATCATCATCGTCATCATCATCATCATCATCATCATCATCATCATCATCATCATCATCATCATCATCATCATCATCATCATCATCATCATCGTAACCATCACCGTCATCGCCATCGTCACCATTATCGTCGTCGTCGTCTGCGTCATCGTCACCGTCATCGCTATCATCGATGTAAGCAACACCAGACCTCGAAAAATCCTACGCGACGGCGTGACTCTCCCGAGCCGTGCGTCTGGCACAGCGCGCGGGGCTCCGTGAAGATTGGTCCGCTGCGCCATGTCAACCTATCGGTGGCCACGCCGCATCCGCCTGGGAGCGATCGTCGCAGGCGCGCACTCCATCGCAGCGGGCCTGCTGGCCGGGTGCCCCTGCGCAGGACGGGCCTTCAAGGCCTAGATGCTGCCCATCACCAAAACTCACGCCTGGGACTTCGGTGCCAACAGCGGCTGCCTGCTGAAGTCCCGCGTGCACGATTCTACGACGACGGGACGGTGTGCTGCTTCGGGCGTGCCTTGCGAGCCGTCGCGCGGCACGTGGTGGCCGCTGCGACCTGGGTCGCGACTGGACTCTGCGCGCTGGGCTGCCAGATCTCCACCTCCAAGAGCGAGGTGCTGACCTCCGAGCAGCGACTGGCGAGGCAGGCGGTCCAGGCGGCTCTGCGCGACAGCAGTCTGCAGGTCGAGCCGTCCGAGGCCACGAAGAGCTGAATGGCGTAGACTTCAGGCTGAATGGCGACGCCGCCAAGGAAACCGCGAAGAGGCGCGCCAAGATCCCCGACTAGGTCGAGCGGGTGGCGGGCGTTCGACGCCGGTGCCAGTCCGTCAGCACGGCCATGCCTCCACTCATGGGCCGCGGGCGGCCTCATCTCCCTGCGATGGCCTACGGGTGTCGCGCCCAGGCGTGGTCCACAGCCGAGCTCGAGCGCTGGAGGCAGACGGTGGGAAGCGTCACCGACGCCAGCGCCCGTGGCCGTTCGCTGCAGCTCGGTCTTGCGCTGGCGGCGGCGCCGTGGCGCGCAGTCCGAGAAGTCGCTGATGGCATTGGGCCGAGGGTTGGCGCGGAGCCACCCTCGGCTGGCCGCGCGCGGGCCAGCAGTCGCTACGCTGCTGGCAGCCGAGCGGCTCGGCTGGACGGCGACGGCGCTCAACCGGTGGCGAACCGACGACGGCACTGAGCTGCAGGTCGAGGAGGAGGGCATTAGTAACGCATCCGACGGTCGTCGTCGCCAACATCGTCTTTTTGACGCCGCCGCGGCGGCCGCCGCCGCCAAATGCCGCCATCGCCGAATGCCGCTGCTGCCGAAGGCCGCCGCCGCCGAAGGCCGCCGCCGCTCAAGGCCGCCCGATGCCGCCGAAGGCGCGGAGCGCGGCCGCGCGATGCCCGCGCACATCCACGATCGCATCAGCGGTGGCTGTGGCGCGAGGCCGGCGCCCGAGACCCTGGGCTTGCCCACGCTGGTGGCGGCGCCGCGGTCCGCGGCCTGCCGCGGCGGATGCAGGGAGCCAAGCCGAACGCGCCGCAGCTGGAGCCGTGGCCCAGCGCGCGCCGCGCGGCGATGGGAGGTCTCTGGCCCGTCGCGCGCCGCGCTGGACTCGGTCCGCCGCTGCGCCGATCGGCGGCCTGCCCAGCGGGCTGCGGGGGCCAGGGCACGCTGAGCGACCGCGCCTGGAGGTGCCTGTCGCTGGCGGCCGAGCGCCGCGGCGCAATCGCAGGCAACGCGGTGCTGCAGGCGATCGCCGGCGCGGCCGCCGAGTCCGACATCGAGGACCCACAGTACTCGCGAGCGCTGGTGCCAGCCCAAATAGACGGCATCCCGCCGCCGCTCGCCGTCGAGGAGGTGCGGTGGAGCAGCGGCCACGGATACGCCTCGCTGGCGGGCGCTGGCGCGCTCCACGCCGACGGCTCAGCGCTGCACGGCAAGGCGGGCTCCGCCGAGGTGCGCGCGGGCAGGGGCGTCGCTGCGCTGCAGGTGCGGGGCAGCGCCCACAGCGCCCGGGTATGCGTCCCCGCGCACTTGCCCCAGGACGCCGACGCGAGCGAGCTCTTGGCGGCAGCCCGCACCCTGCGATAGGGTCTGCCGCTGCCAGGCCACTGCGGCGTCCTCGAGGTCAAGACCGACTGCAAGCTCGTGGTGACGGGCTTCGCGGCTGGTCGGGCATGGTGCTGCGCGTGGGAGCGGCCCTACATGGAGATATGGCGCGAGTTATAGACATCCATGGACGACATCGGAGGCCCACAGCACGTCCGCGTCACCAAGGTCGAGGGGCACGCAACGCTCCGATCGGTGCGTGACGGCGCCACCGGCCTTGACTACTACGAGCGCAGCAGGGCCGCCGATGCCTTCGCCAACAAGGGAGCGGCGCTGCACCCCACGAGCGAGGAGGCCGCGGCGCGAGCTGCAGACGCCGACAACATCGCCGTCTCGATGCCACGATGGATTGGGGAGGCGGCGCAGCTTGGGCACTCCCCCCTGACGGCGGCCGACGGCGACGGGGCGACGGCAGCGGAGGCCACCTGCTGCCAGCCTGTCTGCGGCAGGCGCGCAGCAGCCCGATGCCAAAGCGGCGGCGACGGCTTTCGCCGATGGCCATGCCTCGTCCATGGCACAGCTGCCCACGCGCCGGAGGGCGCGCGCTGGCGCTGCGACGCCTGCGCCGACGCCTCGGGAGGCACGCCCGTCCCAGGCGTGCCCGCGGCGGCGGCCGCCGTGCAGGCCGACGTGGCCCGGCCCGAAGTATCTGCTTCAAAAAGATTGCTTTCAGGCTTTCCTGCTGGCCCGACTTCTGGGCACCACCTCGGCGGTTCCCGCGGTGCCGCGGCGCCGCGGCCGGCCGGCTCGCCGCCGCGGCCGCGGCCGGCGCTCGGCAGCCGGCGGCGGCGGCGCATGCCAGGCCCCCGACGCCCTTGGGCCACGCGCTTCCCCCCCCCACTGGCGGTTGGCCGCGGCCGAGGACGGCGGCCCAGCAGCGCGGAGCTGCAGGCCGGGGTGCTGGCCAGGACGCGGGCCTGGCGCAGCCCCGCTGCCTTCGGCGGTGCGCGGCGGCGGAGCTCGAACGCGACAGATCTGACGCCGCCCACGCCGACGGCGAAGCGGCGTCGCGTCGGGGAGGCCAGTGAAGATGGTGACCCACCCCTCCTGGACGCGGGCACGGCCAGGCGCGACGCCGAACGCGGCGTTGCGGCGGCGGCAGCGGCAGCGGCGGCAGCGGCGGCAGCGGCGGCAGCGGCGGCAGCGGCGCTGGCGGTGGCTGCGCTGGCCGCGCACGCTGCCGCTGAGGCCGCCGACGGCGACGGCGATCGACCTAACGGCACGGGCGCCGCGGCGGCCAGAGCAGCAGGCCCGGCACCTGGCAGCGGCGCGGAAGCGGCTGGCCCGGCGGTCCCCGCCCCTGGCTCGAGGCGGAGGAGGCGCGTGCGCGGCGGCGGGACCCGCCCCTGGACCGCCGAGGCCGCGCTGGTGGAACGCGAGCTTGGAGCAGAGCCATCGGCTCTGGAGGATCGGCCATGGCGTGACGATGCCCGTGTACTGCGCGGTGCGCGGGCGGTACGCCGATGGCCCGAGGGCGGTGGGCCTGCGCGAGCCGTGCATCGGAGTCGCCGGCGAGCGCCATGCCGCCACCCAGAGAAGTGTGCGCCAGGGGCTGCACCCGACGCGTGGAGGAGCGGGCCGAGGCGGTGAGAGAACCGAGCGCCTTGGTCTCGACGGGAACGGACGGCCGCGCAGCCGTTCGCCGAGGCGGTGTCCGCCACACGCACGGCGAAACCCGCGGCGTGGGCGCGGGCGCGCCGCCAACGAAACGGGTCAGTGCGGGCCGGACGCCACTGGCTGGGCCCCTCGGGGGCTCAGGCGCGACACTACCGTGGTGGCCCCTTGCGGCCCGACGCCCTCGGTCCGTTCCGTGTGGGCGGCCCATCCCTGGGCGCCCATCATCGTCGGCTGGACTCGGCTTGGAAAACTGGTGGCGGCGCGGTCCTGGGCGTCGCACAGGGCCCTGGGCGCCGCTGGTCATTTCAATAATCCTCCTCCTCTTCCTCCTCCTCCTCCTCCACCTCCTCCTCCTCCTACTCCTACTCCTACTCCTCCTCCTCCTCTTCAATCATCATCAGCATCATCATCATCATCATCATCATCATCATCATCATCATCAGCAGCAGCAACATCATCAGAAGGATCAGCATCAGCAACAGCATTATCATCATCAGCAGCATCATCACCATCAGCATCATCATTATCAGCAGCATCAGCATCATCAGCATCATCAGCATCATCATCATCACCATCATGACCATCGTCATCGCCATTATCATCGTCAGCATCATCATCATCAGCAGCACCAGCATCACCATCATCGTCAGCAGCATCATCATCAGCATCAGCATCAGCATCAGCATCAGCATCAGCATCAGCATCAGCATCATCATCATCATCATCATCAGCATCATCATCATCATGCCCATCGGCATCATCATCCTCATCAGCAACAGCATAGTCATCACCACAAGCATCCTCATCCTCATCCTCATCATCACCAGCAGCATCAGCAGCATCAGCATCATCGTCATCAGCATCATAACCGCCATCAGCATCAGCAGCAGCATTAGCAGCATCATCAGCAGCATCATCACCACCATCATCAGCATCATCAGCATCAGCGTCATCAACATCATTAGTATCACCCTTATCCTCACCCCCATCCTCATCGTCATCATCATCCTCATCATGTTCATCATCATCCTCATCATCATTCCGCTCATCCTCATCATCATCAGCATTATCATCCTCATCCCCGACTCATCCGCATCCTCATCCGCATCATAAACGTCATCATCAGCATCAGCATCATCAGCATCATGAGCATCATCAGCATCATCGTCGTAGTCATCGTCTCCATCAACACCAGCATCGTCGTCATCAGCAGCAGCATAATCATCATCGTCGTCATCCTCATCACCACCAGTATCATCATCAGCATCACCATCGTCATCAGTACCAGCATCAGCATCACCAGCATCATCATCATCATCAGCAGCATTATCAGCATCATCATCAGCATCATCATAAGCGGCAGCAGCAGCATCATCATCAGCATCAGCATCATCATCATCATCATCAGCATCATCATCATCATCATCATCATCGGCAGCAGCAGCATCACCGTCATTCCCATCATCATCATTAGCACCGTCAGCAGCAGCACCAGCCTTTCCACAACAATCCTCATCCTCATCAGCATCATCAGCAGCATCAGTAGCATCAGTAGCATCAGAATCAGCAGCATCAGCATCAACAGCATCAGCAGCATCAACATGATCATCATCATCGCCATCCTCATCCTCATCGTTATCATCATCATCAGCATCATCCTGTTCGTCCTCATCCTCATCCTCATCACCATCAGCAGCAGCAGCATCAGCATCATCGTCATCAGCATCATATCCATCATCAGCATCAGCATCATCATAAGCATCAACATCAACATCATCAGCAGCATCACCACCACCATCAGCATCATCAGCATCAGCCGCATCAACATCAGTATTATCATCCTTATCCTCACTCTCATCCTCATCGTCATCATCATCCTCAGCACCATGTTCATCATCATCATCATCATCATCATCATCATCATAATCATCATCATCATCCTCATCCTCATTATGCTCATCCTCATCATCATCAGCAGTAGCGTCCTCATCCCCAACTCATCCGCATCCTCATCCGCATCATCAACATCATCATCATCATCAGCAGAAGCATCATCAGCATCATGAGCATCATGAGCATCATCAGCATCATCGTCGTAGTCATCGTCTCCATCATCAACACCAGCATCGTCGTCATCAGCAGCAGCATAATCATCATCATCGGCGTCATCCTCATCACCACCAGTATCATCATCAGCATCATCATCGTCATCAGCACCAGCATCAGCATTACAAGCATCATCATCAGCAGCATCAGTATCAGCATCATCGTCAGCATCATCATAAGTGGCAGCATCATCATCATCATCATCATCAGCAGCATCATCGCTCCCATCATCATCACTAGCAGCATCAGCACCAGCATCAGCATCAGCACAACCATCCTCATCCTCATCCTCATCCTCATCATCAGCATCATCAGCAACAGCATCAGCATCATCAGCATCAGCAGCATCAGCATCATCAGCATCAGCAGCCTCAACATGATCACCAGCATCGCCATCCTCATCCTCATCGTCATCATCATCCTCATTATGTTCATCCTCATCCTCATCCTCATCCTCATCCTCATCATCCTCATCCTCATCATCATCATCCTCATCCCCTGCTCATACACAGTCTCATCCTCATCATCAATATCAGTATCAGCATCAGCATGAGCACCATCAGCATCATCGTAGTAGTCATCGTCTCCATCGTCAACACCAGCATCGTCGTCATCAGCAGCAGCATCTCACCACCAGTATCATCATCAGCAATGGCAGCAGCAGCAGCGCCACCATCATCATTATCATCATCATCATCATCATCAACCTTAGAATCATCATTATAAGCATCATCATGTTCATCATCATCACCACCACCACCGCTATCGTTATAATCATGATCATCATCACCGAGAACAACATCCTCCTCCCTTTTGTCGTCGTCGGCATTAGCAGCAGCATCAGCTTCCCAACCATCATCATCATCATCATCACGCATGATTCCACAGGGTGGATCCAGGCCCCACGTGCGAAAGCGCCACTGATATAACGGGCAGCGGACTGCGAGAGTGCAACAGTAAATGCACTAGGACATTCGATTACCCCTGCGACATGGTAGGCATAGTGTTTGAAGCTTAATTACAACCAGCTGTTCCCCCCCTGTCTCCTAGGCTTGTTGGTGTTTGTTGTTTCCTAAGGTTTCTGGTCCTTCCTGGACGACGACGACGACGACGCTTGCGGCAGCGTCGCGCGCGACGTCGACGGCGATTGAGGCTCGAAGATCGACGTTCGGGGATCCACTGACCCGGGCCAACCAGGCTTTTCAGAATCCTGCAAGATCCTGCACGATCCTGCAGGATCCTGCACCCTGACCCGGGTTGTACCCCTGGCTCTGCAGGATCCTGCAAGATCCGGCGATCTGGCTGACCCACGTTTGCATTGACACCCGTCCCTTGAGCCCCGAGAGGTCTCTGGACGCACTGCACTGGCGATCGGAAGAGGTACAGCAAATTCGTGCCTTAGCGACTCTGGCAATGGTGCCTGACCTTCCGTAGAGTGTTCAACCTGACATCGAGGTTCGAAGATCGAGGTCTGTGGACGCACTGCACCGTGGGTAGGAGGAGGTACGACGGCAGGTTCGTGCTGTGGCGACGCTGGCAGCACCGGTGTCTGACTTGCGTGGATGGTGCAACCTTGAACGATCGCGGCTTTCCGATATCAAACATCATTAGATGTCGGACGAAACCAGGACGTTCGACCTTAAATGCCCGCGCTGGGGTTGTCACCACGTCGACACCATGCGAACTTTCCGCAGAAGCATGAGGCAGAGCACCGTTTGAAGTGCCCGCCCCTGGCAGGGAGGGGGACGATAGGGCCGCTCGACAGTTGACGCATGACGCGGCGCGCATCGGCAGATTAGGATGCGATGCGCCAGCAATGCATCCATCCAACGACCGACGAACCCATCCCTCCCCTCCCCCCCTTTCTATCCAATTCCCACCCCACCGCAGACCTCCTCTTCTCCCCTCGCCTGACCTGCTGCGTCCAAAACCCGGATAGCAGCAAAGCACAGGAAACCTTTGCGGGAGATGCCTGCAAGGAAGCTGGAAGGCATGCCTGGGGAGCTTGCGAGCTTCGAAGAGGCAGGCTTCGAAGGAGTTTCAAAGGAGCTGCGAAGGAACTGCGGAACGGATTCAGGCATGCGTATTGGGAACGAGTAGGCAAACGCTCCCAGGACACGCTTCGAATTCAAGCAACCTGCTCTGGGGATGCCTGCCCCGGAGCTTTGGAGAGGGGCTGGCCTGCTCTGTGCTGCTGGTTTCTAATATG
The DNA here is from genome assembly GCA_963575745.1 of Prorocentrum cordatum. Classification (NCBI taxonomy): domain Eukaryota; class Dinophyceae; order Prorocentrales; family Prorocentraceae; genus Prorocentrum; species Prorocentrum cordatum. The sequence continues at coordinate 190,434 of CAUYUJ010016607.1, forward strand.
AAACACTCTTAGCTCTCCAAGGAGCTATCCGGGAACATCCCTTCCTGGCGCCGAACGACCCTCCCACCGCCGCACCTCGTACCATCCTCCGGCAAACAGATCCTCCGTGGACAGGAGCCGCTGCAGCTGGTAAACTACGCTGCGTCCGCGCTCCCAGGGCCACGATTCCTCATAAACTACGCTGCGTCCGCGCTCCCAGGGCCACGATCCATCGTACATTACGCTGCGTCCGCGCTCCCAGGGCCACTACCCCCAGTAGATTACACTGCGTTCGGGATCGCAGAACCACTGTGCCACCTGGGCATCCTGGGGCGCCAGGCCGCTCGAGTTCTGCAAGACAAGCGTTTCGCTCGAGACAGCCTCGCAATTCCTGCGCGCGGGACGCGCCATCCTCGAGCGGGCACACAAGAAGTTAACTTTCCAATCTTTCTGTAAAAATCTACTTTTCCATACCTCGTGTCGTATCGCGGATTCTGTGCAAAACACGCTCCGCACCCTGTGTAGCAGGGCAAACGGGTATCTGCGGACTCTGCTATTTATCGAGGATCCAAGATAGGGGGCACATGTTCCTCCAGCGGGCAAGCGCGAAACGCATTTTTGGATCGAAAATAAATTCGCCCGCCATACGCGAGTCGATTCCGGGGGTGCCAACCCTAAAAGAGAACCCTGGGCCCACGCCCTTTCCGGGAAAAAACTCCAAAAGGCTCCCAGGAGGCCCCCAAAGAGGTGCAACATGATGGGCCCGCCAACCCGGAAAGGGATATAGAAATGTGAAACATGCAAATTCATCGAACTACCAAAACAATTCCAATGCTCGAGATAACGCTGGTGATGTACCGTGCCAGGGGCTGTGTTGTGCTGTGCTGTGATGAGTTGAAATGTATCATGCCGCGTTGATATGTGCTGTGCTCTACTGCGTTGTGGATCAGGTCGTTCTTGACATCAGAATCCTGACCGAACTGATCTGGACCTTAAACTAGAACTGCCTGGACGCATATCTCGAGCTGGTTGCAATCGAACCGCGCGGGGCGCTCGACCAGCTCGAGCTCTAGATCAGATTCAATCCCGTAACGGGACGAACCAAGAGAGGGCGACTCCGAATCGACGCGAAACGCACCGAGAGTGGACGGACCGAAGCTCGGCGAACCAAAACGCCACGAAGTGCATCAAGACGGACCGAAACGATACAACTGCATGGCGTCACCTGACGAGGGAACCGCGCTGAAGTCGTTACATGCGGGGCATTCAGCCAACTCGAAGTCAAGATCTGTTTCAAATCCGAAGTGGGACGAACCGATCGGGGGGCGAATCCGAACCGAAACGAAACGCATCCAGACGACGACGAGGCCCCCACACGACACCCTCTCAAGCAATGCGAAACCATCGTTTCGCGAGAGGCATCCTCAATGCATCCTGCAGAAGGAGGTTGCAGGCGAGGCCCTCGCTCGAGACATCCTCAACAAATCCTGCAGAAGGAGCGTTTAGCGCTAGACATCCCGAACACATTCTCATGTAACTGATTCGCCTGGAGGACCTGGACACGTGAAAATCAGAGTTTTTGCGCGAGGCATCCTCAACACAATCCTCATGCTAGAAGTTCGCGTGGGCGACCTGGAACAAGAGTGAAAACATGTGGGTCCCTTTCTACTCAGAGCGGAGCAAGCGTGCAAGTACGTGGCTCTTTTCACGCCAGAGCGGAAAAAACGTGAAACCACGCTGGTCCCTTTCGCGCCAGAGCGGAACAAGCGTGACAACACGTGGGTCCCTTTCGCCTCAGAGCGGGGCACGTGTGAAAACACGTGGGCGCCGTCCGCGCCAGAGCGGAACACGCGTGAAAACACGTGGGTCAATTTCGTCCCAGAGCGGAACAGGCGGGAGAACACGCGGGTCCCGTTCGCGCCAGAGCGGAACGAGCGTGCAAACACGTGGGCCCCTTTCGCACTAGAGCAGAACAGGCGTGAGAACACGTGGGCCCCTTTCGCCGCAGGAGGCTTCTTCCCCAGGAGGCCGCAGGAGGCCTTCCCAAGGCCCCAGAACGTTATTACACATCTGGTGCCGGTTCGTTGATTTCTTCTGGCTCGTGACTCCCCCCCTACTCTTGGGGGCCGGACGACCACATGCAGATACATCCCCCTGGGTGGCCCAGACACGTGAAAACACGTGGGTCCCTTTCGACCCAGAACGGACCAAGCGCGAAAAACCACGTGTATCCCGTTCGCGCCAGAGCGGAAAAAGAGAAGCGTGCAGGCACGTGGGTCCCTTACGCGCCAGAGCGGAACAACGAGCGTGAAAACACGCTGGCCCCTGTCGCACCAGAGTAGCACGAGCGTGAAAACATGTGGGCCCCTTGCGCTCCAGAGCGGAACAAGCGTGAAGCACGTGGGCCCCTTACGCACCAGAGATGAACAAGCGTGAAAACACGTGGGCCCCGTTCCCTCCAGAGCGGAACAAGCGTGAAGACACGTGAATCCTTGTCGCGCCAGAGCGGAACAAGAGTGAAGCACATGGGTCCTTTTCGCCCCAGAGCGGAACAAGCATGAAAAACATGTGGGTCCCTTTCGCCCCCGAGCCGAACAAGCGTGAAAACACGCGAGTCCCTTTCGCCCCAGAGCGGAACAAACGTGAACACATGGCTTCAGCTATGGGCAACCATGTTAGACTCCCCTCTGGGTGGCCTGGAGGCGTAAGAACATGTGTTTCCAGCGAGGGACCTCCATTTTTGATACCCCTTCTGGGTGGCCTGGACACGTGAAAACATGAGATTCCAGCGGAGGCCAAATCGCAACCTCCTTAGAAACCCTCCCGGGTGGCCTGGACACGTCAATTCACGTGGCTCCATCTGAATAAAGACAACCATGTCAGATACCCCTCTGGGCGACCTAGGTATGTGAAAACAAACATTTCGCCTGAGACATCCCATGAAGTCTGGCCCCCGCTCGAGACAGCCCCCAAAGCGTTTCGCCTGAGACATCTTTAACATCTTAATTCGCCGGCCCTACGCGACCTCGTGATTTTTCGCAAAATAAATTCGCCCGCCCTACCTGGCCCCCGAGAGTCACAAATCGAGCACTCCGCCCAAAGACGCGCCGACGTGGCCATAAGAGGCTCCCAGGAGCGCCGAAGAGGTCCCCAGAGGCCCCCCACAAGGCCCAAGAGGCCTCCAAGAGCCTCCAGCAGTCCTCCCAAGCATGCCCCCAGAGGCCAAAATCCCGAGCTTTTCCATGGTTTCTGAAGGAGTGCTGCCTTCTCTTACCAGCCTGGAACATATCCCTATCCATATGCTGGGCACCTCCTCATCACGATGCCAATCTTAGGGATTCCCTTATTTTTTGAGGGCGGATCCCTAAGATTGTCATCGCCTTTTGGCGTGTCAATCTTAGGGATAGGGATACGTTCGAGGCTGGTAATTCTCGCCTCCTCGCTGGGCGTTGAGCCCTTGCCGGGAAAAAAACCTCCCGCCCAGACGCCCCAGAGGCGCCTCCCCACGAGGCCCCAGCTGCCACCCGCGTGGGGCTTCCGACCCCCGGCTCCAAGGCACGACGGTAGAGGGAAATAATTACTGAACACTCTCCCTACCCCCCAAACTCAACGTTGGCACGCGCGGGTGAGACTGCGGTCGAAGTGCATCTCATTAGACCCACCGCCAACTTTGAAAATTGGGGGGAAGGGGAGGCGTTGACGGATGAATGTGGCATGTGTTTGCTAATTTGTTCTGAGGCCTGGATGGTGGGACGTGCCGGAAGCCACCCGAGGACCAAGACAGCTCCAAGAAGCCCCCCCAAAGGCGCTCAGAACCCCAAAACAACTCCAAGAAGCCCAAGAACCCCCAAAACAGCTTCCAATCAAAACAGCTCCAAGAAGCCCCCCCAAAAACCCCGAAAACAACTCCAAGGGGCACTCCGGAACAACACAAAACAACCGCCGATCCTCCAAAAGGGGTCGGCGGTGTGGCGCAACCTGGAGGTCCGACACTGCGAAAAGAATGCAACATTGTGGAGAGTCACGCCCAGAGCCCTAGACCCTATCCTTCTGCCTGTGTGTCGATCTGGATTGATCTGTGAGCGTCTCGGGGCCTGAAAAATATGAAAACGCCTGGCTCGACAGGACCAATCATATGCAATGGTTGGTACCTCGTTGTGGGCACCGCTTTCGGCGGAGCTCCCTATGGGGCCACGAAACGTGTGAGGGGTGCGCCAGAGTGAGGGCAGTGACGGGAGAAGGGCGGAGGAGGGAGGAGGAGGAAGGAAGGAGGACCGCGGGGACCGTCTCTCCAAAACGAGGACCCCACACCACAGGACGGCTGGGAATTGAGACGCCTGGACCTCAGGGAAGCCTAAGAATCAGATTGAAGGGGAGCTGGGACGCACAAGCAAATAGACACAAGTGACCAGATCCCCCAGACTCTCCCATATCTTCTGGGTTTTTGCCATCCCCCCACTTCCCACATGCTCCCATACTTTCCTTGGGAATCGGCGATTCATTGTGTCTGCGTGTTTTTTTCTGCCAGACTCCGGGTGCTGCCAGAAGTGCCCCTGAGGCCCAAGGTGCCGCCAGGATCCTCGGCGTGGCCCAGACGCCCGGCCTCTCCGGAGCGTCCCTCGCGAGGCCCAGGGGGGCCCAGGGAGGGGGGCATCAACTGAGCATGTTCCGAAGGATTGCCAAAAAATCCTTCGGGTTTTTTTTTGCAATCCTTCAGGGTTTTTTTTTGCAATCCTTCGTTGCAATCCTTCGGTTTTTTTGCAATCCTTCGTTCAAGTGAGGGTGGAGGGCACAGGGTGAAATCAATATATGGGCGTACACCTCGAAAATCAATCCGTCTTGTGATTCGTCTGTTGCAGATTCGAGCCTCGGAGATCCATCGCAACAGCACTTCAGACTTCATCCTTTGCCCTCCACCCAAAGAAAATGCTCGGGTCAAAAGGGAGAGAAAAGCTGGGGGGCACCCTGTGCCAGGGGCACTTCTCTAGCAACGCTCCACGCCCCTCTGACGGGTACTCCACTGACGGGTACCTTGACTATAGTGGCCCGGCGAAGCCAACCCTCCCGGATGTGGGCAACGCTGCGGTGCCGGCAAGAGGAACAAAAGTGGCGACGTTCGGCAAATCTCCAAAGTACCCGCTACTGCGTACCCGTTACGGTGCCGCGGAAACGCCCGAAGGTTGGGCGGGCCGGAATCCGATGGCTCGAGAGCCGGATCCGTCGGGTCGACCCTGCACCGGCTGGAGGGCGGCGAGGCGGGGCGGCCGCGGCGGCGGGGGGCCCGCGGGGGCCGCCGCCGGCGCCGCCGCCGCCGGGCGCGTGGCCGGGCAGAGCGGCGGGCGAGGCGGCAGACGACCTCTCTGGGATAGGGGAGGAGGGCACTGGCCGGGTGCTGCCAGGAGTGCCCCTGGCCCAAGGTGCGGGCCCCAAGAAGATACACCACCACCACCACGTCGATTCCTGCTCCCTCCTGCACCCTCGTCTCCCTCGCCTCGCTCCTGGGAGAGGGAGGGGACGAGGGAGGTGGTGGTGGTGGTGGTAAACCTCTGGGCCCCGTACAAGGTGCCCCCAGCTTTTCGCTCCCTTGTGAAGCCCCTGGGGCCCTCTGGGCCTCGCGAGGAGTGCCCTGGAGGCCGTCTGGGCCACGCCGAGAGTCCTGGGGGTACCTTGGGCCAAAGGTACTTCTGACAACACCCGAGCTTGAGCGACGATCAACACGATCGGACCACGAACCCGGAAAGGAATACAGAAATGTGTGACATGGCAACGTTTTCAAGACACCTGATTGGGCGACGGGCACTTGCAATGCTTATCATGTATCGATCTCGATATACCGTGCCAATGGCTGTGCTGTGCGGTGCCGGGCTGAATTGCGATGTGCCATGCCGCGATCGTGCTCTGCGGCGTCGTGGATCGAGTCCCCCTTAGCATCGGAGTCCTGACCGAACTGATCCGGATCTGAAGCTCGAGCTGCCTGCGCACATGGTGTTTTGCCCCAGAACTAGTTGTGAAGTGGAAACGTGGAGGACATTCAATCAGCTCGACCTCAAAATCCGACGACACGACACGGGGCACAGGCTCACGGACGCGCCACAGGATGCGCCATGCTGGGCATCGCTCGGACGTCTATTCCCTGTGTTTTTGTTCGGGTTCGTGCGTGGTTGTTTCGCGAAAGGATCAAGGATGCTCCTCTCGATGGTCCTCGCCGAAGGAAAAAAAAGCACACGTCCGAGCGATGCCAAGGGATGTGCCACGGGCGCCATCGGGGATGCGCCAGGGGGACGTACCAGAGGACGTGCCGTGGACGTGTCGGGGACCTGCCACGGGACGCGCCACTGCGCGCGCCGTGGGGCGGCCAGAGGACGTCGTGCCACCGGGACGCTGCAAAGGGGGCGCGCCACGGAACCGGGCAGGGGGGACGCCGGGGGACGGGCCAGGAAACGCGGCAGAGGACGAGCCGGGGACTGTGCCACGCCGAGTTTTGCGTGCCAGGGGACGTGCCAGGGCACGTCGCGCCAGAACGTCGCAGGGGGCGCACCAGGGGACGTGCCAGCACGCCAGGGGACGCCCCACCGACGGGCGAGGTTTTGACCGCGACGCACTCTACTGCGATAAGCGTTTCGCTCGAGACGTCCTCAACAATTCCCCATGTTGAACATCCGACGGGGCGACCTGGACACGTGAAAACAAATGACTTGCTCGAGACATCCTCCACACATCCTCATGTTAGACATCCACCTGGGCGACCTGGACGCGTGAACAAAAAAACGCTTCGCTCGAGACGTTCTCAACACATCCTCATGCTAGACATCTGCCTGGGCAACCTGGACGCGTGAAAGCGAAAATTTTGCTGGAGACATCCTGCCCACATCCTCATGCTAGACATCCGTCTGGGCGACCTGGACACGTGAAGTCAAGCGTTTCGCTCAATGCATCCTCAACACATCCTCATGGTAGACATGCGCCTTGGCGGCCTGGACACGTGAACACGCGAGTAACTCGAAGCATCCTCCACACATCCTCATGTTAGACATTCATCTGGGCGACCTGGACACGTGAAAGCAAGTGTCTCGTTTGAGACATCCTCAACACATCTTCATGTTAGACATCCGCCTGGGCGACCTGGACACGTGAAACCAAGCATCTCGCTCGAGACGTGACGTTCTCGACACCTATTCATGCTAGACGTTTGCTTGGACAACCTGGACGCGTGAAAAAAAACGTTTTGCTGGAGACATCGTGTCCAAATCCTCATGTTAGACATCCGCCTGGGCGACCTGGGCACATGAAACCAAGCGTCTCGCTCGAGACGTTCTCAGCACATCATCATGCTAGACATGCGCCTAGGCGACCTGGACGCGTGAAACCAAGTGTCTCGCTCGAGACATCCTCAACAAATCCTCATGCTAGACGTCTTCCTGGGCAATCTGGACGCGTGAAACCAAGCGTCTCGCTCGAGACATCCTCAAGACCTGGACACGTGAAAACAAGCATTTCGCCTGAAAAATCCTCTGAATTCTGGTCCCCAGGAGAGGGACAATCTATAACACAAACAAGCGATTCGCTCGCGGCATCCTCGACACATTCTGCAAAACAAGCGTTTCGCTCGAGGCATCCGCAACAGACGAACATGTCTACTTCACCATGTGTTTGATCGATCGGAGTCTGAAGAAAGACCAGCGTTTCGCTCGGGACATCTTCAAAATCTTAACTCGCCGGCCCTGCGCGATCTTTGTTATTTTTCGCCGAATAATGTCGCAGGCCCTCCGCAAGTCGATTCCGGGAGCAAGCCCCTAAAAGAGAACCCGGGGCCCGCGCCCTTCCTGGGGATTGTGTTAAGGCGGCCGGAGGAAATTTCTGAGAAGCCCTGACGCCTCATGAGAAGGCCTTCTCCCTCGCACTCCCCCCAGGCCGCTCCGCCGAAAATCCGCCAAAGTCTGCCAAACTGAGAAGGCCTTCTCCCTCGCACTCCCCCGACCGATGGTTCAGGAATCAAATCGACGGGGCGACCTGAAGAGAAAAGCAGGCACCGGAGGTCTTCTCGCCGTTGTCGGGCTACGGTAGCCCCTCAGGAAACATGTCCTCCACGAGAATTCCTATCCCCCTCCCATCCTCTCGGCGGCTGCTCAAGGTCCCAAGTTGCCCCCAGCTTTGCGCTCCATTCTGGAGCCACTGGGGTCCCCATGGGCCTCGTGGGGGGTCCTCTGGAGGCCGTTGGGGCCACTTGGAGATCCTGGGGGCAACGTGGGCCAGGGGCACTTCTAGCAACACCCGGTCCTCTGCACCCCCTCCGTGGACTGGCCTTCCATCACGAGACCTTCTCCCGCGGTCCCAGGGGCCTGGTGAGGATCATTCGAGGCTGGACGCAGCGAACAGCGAACCAAACCTTCCGTCGCGCCTGTCTCTCACAACGCGAGGAGGCAAGGACCCCCCCCCTCCCTCTACCCGTCCTCATCGTTCGTCATCCTTCACTCTCACCGTCGACATCATCACCAGGATCTACTTCCTATTCCTCCTCATCCTCGTCATCATCACCATCAGCACCAACATCATCACGCCGCATCATCATCCCCTATCGCTCTCCCTCGTTCCCTCGTCTCCTCCCTCCCTCCCTCCTCTCCCTGTCCCTCCTCCTTCCCCTCCCTGCCCATCCGAACCGCCACGTCCCGCGTACACCCATCCTCCGGGCCGTGCCTCGCACCCACCGTCACCTGCCCCGCACACTCTCCCTTTCCCATCCTCTACACCCAACCCCGCTCACGCCCATCCTCCCACACATCCTAGCATCCCAATCAAGCCAACGAAAAACTCCCAAGCAGCTGCTCCCCATCCCTCCATCCGTCCCATCCTCACCACTCCCTTCCCCGTCTTCTCCACCATCATCCTCGTCCGAGCCATGATTGTTTGCCGCTTTGGGCATACGTTAGCCCTCCACGAATCCTGGGGCTGTCAACCATGGAGAGCCCAGGATGCACAGGCTGCCCCAGGTGAAATGAAACCGAGCTTTTCTACAGGTCCGCATCCTCCCTCTACGCTCCCAAGTCCTCCTCTGACTGGTTTCCCTCATCTTTGATGCGAGGTGGAACAACGAGGTGGATCTGCCCTCCTCTGGGGAGGGTTCCCAAGATTCAGGACCCGCTTCCCTCAGAACCCGCGTCCTTCTGTAGGGGCTTCCCAGATGGGGTTCGCATAAGTGGAATCGGATGATGAACGCCGCATACCCGACGCATCGCCGATGCATCGGCGATGCAGCAGCGATGCATCGGCGTCCTGCTGGTGATGTGGCGCCCACGCTCGAGACACCTGCGGGCTCCAGCACGATTCGTGTGTTGAACGTTATTCGGTTGGTTCGTGGACCAGTGGGCTGCCCAAACTATCGGCTATCTCGGAGCCGATGGGCTGACGGGCTAGCGAATTGACTGGCGGCTCAGAGGGTGCTCGTGTTCTGAGTGGATTCAGGGGCTGATGGGTTGCACGAGATCTCTGAGAACGCTCGATGTACAGGTCACTGATCAGTGGCTCAAACGGGATCTCCGGGGGGGTGGAGGGGTCGCGGGCTGGTGTGCCACACGGGATCACAGGGGGCGATCCGTCCTTTTGCGGGTCGACCCCTCCCCCTCCTCCTCCTCCGCCTCCTCCTCCGGGGCTTCACGGGCTGGCCACTTGAACGGGATCTGCTCGGATGCTCGCTGTGTGGGCCTTGGGTCGGTGGGCTGTTGTGCCGCAAGTTTAGACAGGACCTCTGGGGCTTGAGCCGCAAGAGGTGGCAGCGCGGCGGTCGTCGCCGCCGCCCTCGTCGTCGTCGCCCGCGCTGGGATCGGTTGGCTGACATGGCGACGATTTGAAGGTGACCCCCGAGCGTATTAGCCTTGTGGGAGCCGGGTGACGTCGATGGTTTCAAACGGCCAGGCAGTAGCCCTGGAACTGGGCAACTTGTACTAGTACGCAGCTGCTGGGCAATCTATGAGAAAGTCAGGCAAGGAGGGGAGGGCGACAAAACAATTAGGAGGCGGAGGCGAGACATACTATATGAGCAAAGGGCATCGGAGATACGCGTTCGTGGTGTACTCAATCATTGAGGAAGCCCTTACACATAAAGATACACATATGTCACATATATATATACATAAATATATATATACACATTACACATATTCGGTCCCAGTCCGCAAGCAAACAGAGAATGAATAAACACACGGATTCGTACCCCTGGAAAGGGCCAATATATAGGCACATACTGAACACACGGATCTGTCCTGGAGAAGGCAAACCTATAGGCATATACGTTCAAACACATGGACTCGTGCCCCTCGAGAGGGCCAATCGATAAGAACATACATTAAAACACGTCGATTCGCGACCCGGGAGAAGGCAAATCGATAGGAACATACATAAAAACACAGGCAGATGGGGCCCAAGGGTGGTGGAAGACTGCGACAAGCATCGATCCTCGATCCTCCTCCCCAGAACCTCACACCTCAAACGACGTCGTCGCTGTCGTCGTCGTCGTCGTCGCTGTCGTCGTCGTCGTCGCTGCCGTCGTCGCTGTCGTCGTCGTCGTCATCGTCGTCGTCGTCGGTCGCTGTCCCGAGGGAGGCGGTGGGATCGCGAGGCCCCCACGCGGGCACCCGTCACTTGAGCAGGGACCGACCGTCCCGGCGTTCCTATAGGCCTACCACGACATCTTCTTAGGACAAATGATGTTCTAAGAACAAGAACAGGGTTCTCAGAACGTAAGCCAGGATCCAGGATGTGCTGAAACAAGGCAGGCTCAGCCAGAACTGCTCCAAAAAAATGTCGTGGAAACCACAAGAGGTTCTCAGAACAGTGTTTGGTAGGCCTATAAAAGCACGCCGGGACGCTTCGCCACCGCTCGAGTCACAGGAGGGCGCCAGACCCAGGCACGGCCCAGGCTGGGCGCAGCATCGGCGCGAGCGCGCCCTCCCCTGGCCTGGCCAGGGAGGCACGCACCCCAGAATAGTCAGGGCCGCGCACAGAGGGGCGGGCATCGGGAGAGGTAGGGAAACGAACTCTATATACACCGACGCTTCTTCCGACCCTGCGCTGAAATTCGCACAGGAGCGCTGGTCCTGGTGTATACGGGGTCCTGGTGTATACATGTTTCGTTGTTTCCCTTGGAAAACGGGAGAAAAGTATACACCATTCATACCACCCCGACGTCGTCCCCGACCCTCAGGAAGTCATGGGATTGGAAAACAACCCGCCACTGGTAATGTATGTGTTCCAGTTCCCGAAGAGGGGGGAAGGCTTCTTGGAAGGAGGCTGCTTCGAAGAAGACGCAGGCCTTACGTCTTCAGACAGGGCCCGCGCCTGCTTAGCAGCCCGGGTGCTTCTAGGAGGCCTTCCCCCCAAACCCCATTCAGTCGGGGCCTTGACCTAAGGAGCCCAAAATAAGGAACGAGGCCCCTTTTTTCCATAAGCTAAACTTCGATTTCCCACCGAAGACCTAAGGAAAATCGAGGGCAGGCTGCGAAACACTTAAGGAACGCGGAGCCCCTCCCCAACGACAAGGGTTCCTTCTTCAGGGCCCCGACTGTAGCCCCCGCTGCGCGTGGACGGAGCAGGCGGCGACGGCCGAACCCTACCCCCGCAGCCGACGGTCCTCCTGAATCGGTGGCGGGAGGCGGGGGCAGGGTTCGGATATTCGCCTCGTGCTCGGCGAATTTCCGCACCCTGCCCCGGCCGCCCACCGAGCTGCCCGAATCGATGATCGGCAAGGCAAGGCCAAGCGTTCTGAGCAGGGACCGACCGTCCCGGCACTCCTATAGGCCTACTACCACGACATGTTCTCAGAACCCAAACATGTTCTCAGAACAAAAGACCATGTTCTTAGAACAGATGCCCGATGATTTTTTAAAACAAGACAATCTCGGCCAGACACGTTCTGAGAACAGCTCGTGGAAACCACAAACGGTTCTTAGACCATTGTTTGCCAGGGCTGCAGGCGAGCGAGGGACGCTTCGCCACTGCTTGAGCGTTCTGGTCCGTTGCCGCCGAGCCCAGCCTGGGCCCGGGGGCCGAGCCAGGCCAGAAGCGAGGCCGCGGTGCTCCAGCTGGCGCCCGCCGGCCCCACGGAGGCCCGGGCGCGCGGCCCGCCTGGCGGCCGAGCAGCCGGCGAGGCCGTCCACGGAGAAGCCGTGGGAGGAGATGAACTCGGCGTACTTCTCGCGGACCTCGCGGCGCACGGGAGGGAACGCGGGGAGCCCGGGGCCGACGTCTTGAAACTACATGCGCCTGCACCGCTCCCG
>CAUYUJ010016607.1:207681-212681 GCA_963575745.1 Prorocentrum cordatum
CCGGCCACACGCCAGCTGAAAACATGCTCGAGCAGGGCGGTCGGCAACTCCCCGCGATGGGCGGCGGCCACCAGGCCCCCTCTGCGCCTGGAGACGGCGCCCCCAGGGGGGGGGCCGGAGCCGACCCAAGAAGTCCGCGCGAAAATCCGACAGTTGTCTACGCTTATTGCGTCAGGTTCTTCTTCGAGTATCTGTGCCTCCTCTACCTCCCTCCCTCCTCCTCTCGCGGTTCCCTCCCTAGCAACCGCTCCTGGAGGGGCGATGGCGACGCGACGATGGAGTAGCTCTCAGACCAGCTCCAAGGCAAGAGCGACGCCTGGGAAAGAGTGGCATCTAGCGCGCGGCCTGTCGATCGCTGCGAGCGATGCGGGGTGGTGGTCTGCGCTGAGCCTCAGGAAAGGACTCCTGAAGGTCTTCGCAAGAACGGTGAAGCTGGATGAGGCCGTGAAGCGAGATTGGGCCAGACTCAAGCCCAACATCGGAACAGAGTAAGCCAAATTCCACGGGATCACACGGAATGAAACGGTGGGCCTCGGCCGCGAATGGATTTCCCAGTCTGGGTCTGAGGAGCACGGCCCGGAAACGAGAGTCTCTGAGCCCCGAAATCGTTCCTGGATTCGGCGTCTTGACCAGGGAAACCTGGCGGTACCGACACCGCTCCTCCCCGAACAACTCCCCAGGTGCGTTCTGACCAAAATTTCGAGTCGACTCCAGCCGTGGCGACGAGGGCCGCCCGGGAGGCCCAAAAAGGCAGGAACGAAGGAAGGGTATTGTTAGGTCGGGCATGTCCTCCTGCCTCCTGCAGGCGGATTGTCGAAGAGAAATCAGAAATAGCCAAACCATATTCAATCATAGAGATAAACAAATCATGAAAAACACGTGCCCTCACGATGTTCGACCATTTTCAAATGTTCCTCCTGTATCGGGCGCTGGCAGAACTGGGTTTAGTGGAACCTGATTTAAAGTTCTATACAAGGGGCGCCCCCCCGTCCCATTTCCACTAACCGGAACTGCCGTCACCCGAAAAAACACCAGCTATGGCAAACCTGGTGTAGTGATTCTGGCCACTTCGCAGGCTCTGGGGCCCCACCACTGACCGGGTCCCCTTACCTGGGGTCCTGGCCATACCCGACTGTAGACATGCCCGACGTGAGGGTAGCGGTTCGCGGTATCGGTGCCCGCTCCTCTTCCGATGGACTGCGCGGCCTCCCCGAACACCTCCCGAGGTTAGGCGGCGGGTGAGGGGGGGGAAGTGAGGAGGGGCGGGCCTTCTCTGAATGGCTCGGAAGTCCCCGGGGCCTTCTGAGAAGTGTTCTGAGCCTCCCCCGAAGGCAGAAAAACTTTTCAGAAGGCGCGAAGGCTTCTGAGAAGTCCCGCCGCCGTCTGAAAAGGCCTTCTCCTTCTCACTTCCCCCCTGGGCGCGCCGCCGAATTTGGTTCTTGGGTCATAACTCGGATCTTTGGCGGCCGTTCGGGACGATGCGGGCACCCCTGGAACGCCCTCGGCAAGGCGCAGCTGCTGGCAAGCATGCCGAGGCTAGAAAACCGCCGAGAACCGACGAAAGCGTCCGAAACCTCGAACCTCGAAGGTCGAACTTCTGAGAGGGCCTTCTCCTTCTCAGTTCCCGCCCTCGCTCGCCGCCGAGAGGTGCGCTCTGAACGGCCCTTCGAGGCGCCTCCGGCCGTGGCGACACAGGGCCTCCCGGGAGGCCCAACAAAAAGCAGGAGGGAAGGAGGGGCAGCGGGAACGTTCGGTCCGGCCTGTCTCCGTGCAGGGGGATCTTCTCCGAAAAATGCAAAAAAAATACCCCCAAACTAGTCGAAACAAAATCCAAAAATAGTCGGGGAAATATTTTTGTCGTATCCTTTTACCTTATGGGGGGTACTTTTGGGGTATCTTTTATGTTTCCTCGAGAATCCCCCTGTAGGGGGACAGGCCCGACATAAGGGTAGCGGTAACTGTCGGTCGGGCCTGTCCCCCTACAGGGGGAGCCTGGGCGAAAAATGAAAAATGGTCAAACCATATGCCAAAAATGCTCAAGAATGGTGACAAAATCGTCCCCTGATTACTTTTTGACTTCTCTTGAATATTCCCCCTGTAGAGGGACAGGCCCGACTTAACGGTAATTGTCGGTGCCTGTGCCTCCTCCGATGGATCGGGGATCTTCTGACCCGGGTCAATCCAGACCCGGGTCAGCAGGAAACCAAAAAACTGCAATGCAAGAAAAACAACTGCAACGCAGGTCTTCGCAAACCTAGGTCAGGCACTATGCGCGGCCGCCTCGCGGCCACGAGCGGCTCGCTGACCTGGGAACGGCCAGAGGGGGTCTTCGCAGGATCCTGCAGGATCCGGCGCCCTGGCTGACCCCCCGTTTGCATTGACCCCCGTCCTTTGAGCCCCGAATGGGCTGTGCGTGCAGCCGACCGTCGGAAGCTGGGCAAGGGCTGCTCAATCCGTGGCTGCTAAACTCGACCTCTGGGAAATTGTCTTCGTCCTTCCGGGAAGAGGCCCGTTGACGGCTTCGCGCGTGCCGCGCCTCCTTCCGGGAAGTTGTTGTTCCCCTTCCCTTCCGGGAGGGCCGTTTTCGCAGCCACGGTTTGAGCAGCCCTCGCCCAGCTTTCGAGACTCGCCCGTAAACCTCCCCTCAGTGAAAACGGCCTGGGGCCGAAACCCACGGACCTGGACCCGCACAAACGCCGGCCGCGACGCCCTCTCGCGAACCGAAAACGGCCAATTGCATTGACCCCCCCCGTCTCTTGAGCCCCGAATGCACTGTGCGTGCAGCCGACCGGCCAGGGGAGGGCCGCGCGGCGGCGCGCGCGCGCGCGCCACGGGGCAGCCCGGCTGCAGCTGCACGAGGCAGGCGGTGCAGTTGTCCTGGCGGGGCGCGCCGCGGGCGAGGCGCGCGCACCCTCGGTGCGGCGCACCGCCTGGAGACGGGGGGCAGGGCCGACGCCCCGAGGGGAGGGCGAGGAGGAGGAGGACGTCGATGAGGAGGGGGAGGAGGAGTAGGAGGGGGAGGAGGAGGAGGAGGAGGAGGAGGAGGAGGAGGAGGAGGAGGAGGAGGAGGAGGAGGTGGAGGAGGAGGAGGAGGAGGAGGAGGAGGAGGGGAGGAGGAGGAGGAGGGGAGGAGGAGGAGGAGGAGGAGGAGGAGGAGGAGGAGGGAGGGGAGGAGGGAGGAGGAGGAGGAGGAGGGGAGCAAGGCCGATCCCCCGAGGGGAGGGCGAGGAGGATAAAGAGGAGGAGGAGGAGGAGGAGGAGGAGGAGGAGGAGGAGGAGGAGCAGTCGGCCACGCGCAGAGGGTGGGGCGCGCACGAGGGGGTGGGGGGGACGGGGGAAGGCTTCTTGGAAGGAGGCTGCTTCTCAGAAGGCGCCCGCCTCACGTCTACAGACACGGCCCGCGCCTTCCAAGAAGTAGGGGTGCTTCTACACAGCCTTCCCCCCTCCCTCCCCCCACCCCCCTGAGCGCGTGGCCGACTCTCCCTGCTCGACATGTTGGAACGTGTTTTTTACGCACGAAGCACTAGACGTCGCCCCAGGCTCCACCGGAAGCGTGCAGGGAACGACGGAACGTAGAAGCCCTACCGGGAGGGACTGCAACGAGAGCCGCCGAGCAGGCTGAAACCTAACACTGGGCCAAACTGCCAGAAGCGAGCCTGAGAAAGTAGCCGCGGGTGTGAAAAGCGACGTTGCGTAGAGTTTCCTATGGCCAGAGCGGCCACTTCATTTGTGTGCTTTCTGTCGTCCGACGGGCGGGCCAATCCTGTCGTCAAGGTGGCCCACAGGGGGCAGGACTCTGCGCGGGGCCCTCAGGAATCGAAAAGGCGATTTCACAGAGTACGACGCAAAACCTGACGTGAAACTGCGCCACTCATCCGCTTGAGCAGGGACCGACCGTCCCGGCATTCCTATAGTCATACCACGAAATGTTCTTAGAACCCAATGTTCTTAGAGCATAAAACCCGATGTGTTAAAACAAGACAGTCCCAGCCAGAAATGTTCTAAGAACATTTCGTGGGGACCAGAAAAGGTTCTTAGAACACTGTATGGTGGGGCTACAGGCGAGCCGGGACGCTTCGCCACTGCTTGCTCCGCTGCCCCAGCGAGACGGGCTGGGCTTCCCCCTGGCTCCGCGCTCGCTGCGAAACCACCACACGACGGACCCCAGGACTGTCGAGACACGGCTCGGGATGACACACCGGCACTGGGGATGGGGCCCAGGTCTTGGCGCGGCCACGCTGTGAGAGAAGGCGCGGTGTCGGAAGTCTGGGCTGTGAGATTGAGGACAAAAACTCGCCATCGCTCGGACGTCCGTTCCTTGCGTGTTTCGGTTTCGTGCGTGGTTTCGTTCCCCAAATGATCAAGGATGCTCCTCGATGGTCCTCGCCGAAGGAAACATGCACACGTCCGAGCGATGCCAAGGAAACTCCCGACCTGGCTCGCACGCCGGGCATGCTGCGGCCGCCAGGTGCCAGGCACCAGCGGCCCTCGTGCTCCCCGGGCAGCCCGCCTCGCGCCTCCGACGGAGGACGAGTTTCGACTACACACCGCGGCCGCCAGGCCCCAAAAGTCCCGCTGCCCCCCGGGCATTCCACCTGGTTGGCGTCTTCGGCGGATGGCGACAGCACACCGCGGCCGCCGCGCCCCAGAAGTCCCGGTGCTCCCCGAGTAGCCCGCCTCGCGTCTTCCACGGATGACGACTGCGTACCGCGGCCGCCGGGCCCCAAGAGTCCTGGCCCACACCGGGCATCCCGCCTCGTGCCCTCGGGCGGGGATCGATCGAAACCAGATCATGTTCTGAAAGAGTCGGCATGTTGTGACAACGTTCGAACCCTACTTCGAGCATAGCAAATAAATACACACAAATTAAAAGTTTCCCCATATTTTCACATAGTTTCTGTGTTTCTGTCTTCGCCCCCACTTCCCATATTTTCCCATATTTTCTGGGGAAATCGACGATTCATTGTGTCTGTGTGTTCTTTCCCCTGCTGAATAGCACC
>CAUYUJ010016607.1:217681-232681 GCA_963575745.1 Prorocentrum cordatum
GCCGCTTGCCGGCGCCCCTGGGGGCAGCCCTCGCGGCGAGGCAGGAAGAGCGGCCAGAGACGGCCCGCCGTGCGTCCTGCTCGCGGCGCGAGCACGCCTGGACGGGTGCTCGTGCTGAGTGGTGCCCGCACCCGTCTCAAGACGAGGCCAGGACGAGGGCCGCATCGCGGGGGACGAAACAGGGAGAGTCTCTGAGATCCAGCGCCTTTGGAGGGTGTCTCGGGCGCCGCGGCCTTCTCAGAGCGTTCTGGAGCGCTCTGGAACGGGTTCGTCCTCGTCCTTGTCCCGTCCGGCATCTCCGAGCTGACGGGCGGCGGCGGCGGCGGCGGTGGCGGTTCGTAAAGCTTCGGGTGGCGCGCAGGCAACCCCCCCAGTACATTCCCGCATGGCCTCCACAAGGCCCCCCAATAAGCCCCACTGACCTCTGCAGCCCCCCCATCCGAAAAAAATCCTGGGCGGTCTCAAGTCAAGGGGCCCAAGGACACACAAATAAATAGACACAAGTGACAGGATCCCCAATATGTCCCCATATTTTCTGGGTTTTTGTCCTCCCCCCCACTTCCCAAAAAGTACCCATTTTGGCTCACGGTCG
The DNA here is from genome assembly GCA_963575745.1 of Prorocentrum cordatum. Lineage (NCBI taxonomy): Eukaryota > Dinophyceae > Prorocentrales > Prorocentraceae > Prorocentrum > Prorocentrum cordatum. Next base: position 218,274 of record CAUYUJ010016607.1, read on the forward strand.
CGCGCTCGCAGGCCCCGCCGCCGCGCGCCCAGATGCCGGGTGCGAAGGACGCCCGCACGGCGAACGCGCTGGAGGCCTCCAGGGGGGCCGTCCTGGCGGTCCACGCCGCAGCTGGGCTCGCCACCGCGGGAGGGTTGCGCTCCGCGGCGCGGCTCCTGCCGGCGGCGGAGGGGCTCCTCCGCACGGCGGTCGCCGAGCTCGGCACGCCGCCCGCCTCCCCCGCCGTCGACCACGGGGGGCCCCCGAAGGTGCCGCGGCGCCGACGCCCGCGCGGCCGCGGAGGTCTGAAGGAGGCGGACGAGCAGTACGAGAAGATGGACGTCGTGGAGGAGAAGTCCCTGGAGGAGGAGGTGGCCATCGTCGCGGAGATGGATGGTGGTGCGGCTGCAGGGGCGGCGGCGGCGCAGGGGGCCGTCGACGTCGCCATGGAGTTGCCGCCCGACGATTGGGCGGATGCCTTGCCTATCGTGCATGGGCGTCCTCGCCGCGCGGGCGGCTTTGGCTCTGGCATAGGCAGGGACATGGACGAGGTCAAGGGCGGCGCGGGCAAGGACAAGAGCGATGCGCGTGTTCAGCTCGCGCAGCGCGCCGCCGACCTCTCGAGTCGCCTGGGCCACCGCATCACGAACCACGCGCCACTCAGTGACGCCGAGCTGCACACCTTGGTCGGGCTCATGGAGCGGGAGCTTGCTGCGCGTGGCGGCGGGCTTGCTGAGGGAGGCCGTGGTCCTCCTCCTCACGGATGGCGTCGGCGTTGACGTCGTCGCGGAGGCGTTTGCGGCATGCGGTGCTGGAAGCCCGCGGGCGCCTGTGTGGTGCGAGCTGTACCCCCCCTCGTTGCTGCTCGCCGTCTCGGAGGTCCGGTGTTCGCGTTGCTCGTGGTGCTGTTGCTCGCGGAGCTCGTGGCGCACGGGGTCTGACTCAGAGGGAGATGAGTTGATGTCAAAAAAAAACACTTCCCATATTGTGGAGAATTTTCGGGGGAGTCGATGATTCATTGCGTCGGTATTATTTCTCCTCCTGAATGGCCTCCACAAGCCCCCCCCAGTAAACCCCGCTAACCTCCGCAGCCCTCCCCCCGACAAAAAAAGTCCTGGGCGGTCTCCACGCCTCAACCCCCAGGGGCGCGAAGCGCTCCGAGGGGGACGCCCCGCCGGAGGCGGCGCCACAGGGGCCACCACCCCGGACTCCTGCTCGGCGGGAGGGCAGCTGCGACTGCAGTCGGGACCGATTGGAGAGGACATTTGCGTTCGCGACCGCGGCGAGACAGGTCGGGCGGCGCAAAGGAACGAAGCGCAGATGCATCGGCCTAAATTCGCCGCACAGGAGGAGGGGGGCGAACAGGAGGAAGAGGACGAACGCGGAAGAGAAAAGACCAAGCGGGGGGGGGGCAAACAGGAGGCGACTCGATTGGAGAGGACACGCCAGAGGACACGAGACCCTTCCGAGGGCCACGCTGCCAGAAGGAGTGTGAGAAGACGCGGGTCGCGAAGCTCAGGACACGAGGGCACCCTCGACGTGGCAGGGTCGGGCCCCGCATCAGCCTCGACGGAATACTCGGGTGGCATGCCTCGGAGGCCCGCCGGGACTGCGGCCGGCCCGCATCAGAAGGATGCGCGACGAGGACGCCGGGGCCTCGGGCGCCCGTTTCGGGGCCTTTCGATGCGCTCCCTCCTCCTCTTCCTCCTCCTCCTCCTCGTCCTCCTCCTCCTCATCCCCTCTCCCCCCTCCCCTCCCCCTCCTCCTCCTCCTCCTCCTCATCCTCCTACTGCTCCGCCCCCTCATCCTCCTCGTCCTTCTCCTCTTCGCGCGGCGCGGCGAACGGAACTAGCCAAGGGTGGACCGAGGAGGCCGGATTGCAAGGATACCCTTTGGAATGTTGTTCATCCTTACTGTGCGGGCTGACTGTACCTTGGGGGGGGGCTGCCTGTGCGCAACCCCGAAGCCTCCGCAGGCCCCTGGGATCCGACATCGAAAAAATGTGAAACTTCACGAGAAAACACGACTGGAGCCCTACACCCAGACGGGGCTAGGACGAAGATAAGTCCTTTCGTGAGCGTTCCGGAACTCTGCGCCATTCTCAGGGGCAGAAAAAAACACCCTCGCCATACGCAACCCACTCGACCGATCGGAGCCTTTTAGCAAACGCACCAGGGGAAGGGATCGAACAGGGCAGGGCTGCCTCGTAAACGCCCAGTGCTGTTTAGTACACGCCGATTGTGGAGGTCAGTGTCTTTTTGTTCTTGTCTTGTGTCTGGTGACCTCTGGTCAATCCAGACCCGTGTCACTCAGGCCTTGCAGGATCCTGCAAAATCCTGCAGCATCCTGCAGCATCCTGCAGCATCCTGCAAGCCAGGGCCAGTGCGCCCCTGGCTCTGCAGGATACTGCAAGATCCGGCGCCCTGGCCGACGTGTGAAATTGACCCCCTGTCTCTTGAGCCCCAGATCTTTCCTCCCCTGAATGCTGCGACCCGAATCGATCTGCGAAGGCCCGGGGGGGGCCCGAAAGCCGCAGGGCGCAGGCTTCTTCCGTCGCGGCGCGGCAGAGGCGATCCGCTCGCGCGTCCAGCTGCGGCGCTGCGAGTGGTCCCGCGCGCAAGAGGGGGCGCCGGGCGCAGACTCCCGCTGCGAAGGAAATTACACCAGAGAGAAACCCCAAGCAGTGGATGGTTTGAAAATTTGGTAAGCACCATACCATGCCTGGCGCAGTTTCGCCGCAGGGCCCGAAGAGGCCCTACAGGCTGATTCCTTGTAAATTCTGGAACGGCTGTGGCATTCTCGCCTTTTCCGGCATCCGTCGGTTCGAAACGGCCGAGGCCTCCAAGATAGAGGACCTCAGAGGGCCCGTCGACGGCCTTGTACGGCCCCAATACGGCCCCGCGAATGCCCGAAGAGACCGAGCAGACGACGAAGAGTTCCCAAGACACTCCGATTGAGTCTCAAGACCGCTCCACGGGAGCCCAGGACAATCCCGTGACGGCCCGAGTGAGCTCGCAGAAATAAGGTCGAGAGGTGCCAGACGTGGCGCGCTTCCAAAGATCATTGTCATCAGCCGAGCCGACGACCGACGACGACGACGACGACGACGACGACGACGACGACGACGACGACGACGACTACGACAGACGATGGCGAAGACTACAAACGACCGACGACCACGACAAGGAGGACGACGACAACGGACGACGGCGACGACGATAATAGACGACGACAGACGACGACGACGACGACCGACCGACCGACCGACCGACCGACCGACCGACCGACCAAACTAACAACCGACACACCGACGACCGACGACGATGATGACAACGATGACGACAACGAAGACATGCGACGATGACGACACCGACGACGATGACGACAGATGACGAAGCCGACAACAGACGACGACGACAGACGACCGACGACGACGACAGACGACGATGACGACGACGATGACGACGCTGGACGACAACGACAACGACGAAAGACGACCGACGACGACGACAGACGATGACGAAGACGACAGACGACCGACGACAGACGACGACGACGACGACGACGACGACGACGACGACAAGAAGGACGACAAACGACGGACGACGACGACAAGGAGGACGACGACGACGACAACAGACGGACGACGACGACGACAGACGACCAAAGACGACGACGATGACGACGAGAGACGACGACGGACGACGACGACGACGACGACGACCACGACGACGACGACGACAAACGACGACGGGCCGACCGACCGACCGACCGACAGACAGACCAACCGACCTACGACGACGACGACGACGACGACGACGACGACGACGACGGCGACGACGACGGACGACGACGACAACGGACGACGACGACGACGACAACGACGAGCGACGACGACGACGACGGACGACGACGACGCCGACGACGACGACGACGACGACGACGACGACGACGGCGAAGGACGACGACGACGACAGACGTCGACGACAGACGACCGACGACGACGACGACGACAGACGAAGACGACGACGACGACGACAGACGACGACGACAGACGACCGACGACGACAGACGACGACAACGACAGACGATGGCGAAGACGACAAACGACTAACGACCGACGACGACAAGCAGGACGACGACAACGGACGACGACGACGACGACGACGCTAACAGACGACGACGACAGACGACCGACGACCGACGACGATGACGACGACAGGCGACGACGACGACCGACCAACCGACCGACCGACCGACCCACTGACCGACCGACCGACCAACCGATACACCGACGACCGACGACGGCGACGACGACAACGACGACGACGACGACGACATACGGCGATGACGACACCAACGACGCCGACAACAGACGACCACGACAGACGACCGACGACGACGACGGCAGACGACGACAGTGACGACGATGACGACGCTGGACGACGACGACGACGACGACAGACGACCGACGACGCCGACGTCGACGACAGACGGAGACGACGATGACAGACTACGACGACGACAACACGATGACGAAAGAGACAGACGACCGACGACAGACGACGACGAGGACGACGAAAACAAACGACGAGGACGACGACAACAGACGATGACGACGACGACAACGACAGACGACCGAAGACGACGACGATGACGACGACAAACAACGACAGACGACGACGACAACGACAGGCCGACCGACCGACCGACGACGACTGACGACGACGAGACCGACGACAACGACGACGACGATTGACGACCGACGGCCGACGACGACAACGACAACGACGACGAAGACGACGACGACGACGACAGACAACCCACGACGACGACGAGTCAACGACGACGACGCCCGACGACCAACGACCGATGACCGACGACGACGACAACGACGACGACGACAGACGACAACAAGCGACAGACGACCGACGACGAAGACGACAGACGACCGACGACGGCGACCGACGACCACGACGACGACCGACGACTGACGAAAAGGACGACGACGACGACGACCAACGACCGACAACGACCACGAAGACGACGACGACAGACGATGGACAATAGACAACAACGGCGACGACTACAGACGACCGACGACGACTACGATGACGACGACAAACGACCGACGACCGACGACCGAAGACAGACGACCAACCACGACGACGACGACGACGGCGACGACGACAGACGACAGCGGACGACGACGACGACGGACGACAGCGGACGACGACGACGACGACGACGACTGATGACTGACGACGACAGACCACCGACGACAACGACGACCACGACGACGATGACGACGACGACCGACGACCGACGACATCGACGACGTTGGTGACGGACGACCGACGATCGACGACGACGACAAAGTCAGCGACGACGACGACGACGACGACGACGACGACGACGACGACGGCACACAGACGACCGACGACAGACGCCGACGATGACGACGACAACGACGACGACGAAGACCGACGACGACCGACAACGACGACGACGACAAACGACCAACGACCAGCAACCGTCGACAGACGACCTTCGACGACGAAAGACGACCGACGACGACGGCGAGAACGACAACCGACCGACGACGACGAACAACCACGACGACGACGACGACGACGACGACCGACGACCGACAAACGACCGACGAAGACGACCGGCGCTTCGGCCATGATGGGCGCCGCCGCGCGCGGCTCGGGGAGCAGGGAACGACCGACCGACCGACCGACCGACCGACCGACCGACGACGCCGATGACGACGACGACCACGACGAATGACGACCGAAGACGGCGACGCAAGACGAACGACAACGACGACGACAGACGACGACGGACCACAACCGACGACGACGACGACGACGACAGACGAGGACCGACCGACGACCGACGACATACGACCAACTACGACCATGACGACGACGACGACAGAAGACCGACGACGACGACAATCGATGACCGACGACGACGACAGACGACTACGACGAGAAACAACCACGGCGACGACGCCAACGACGACGACCGACGACCGACGACGACGACCGACGACGACGACGACAGACGACCGACGACGAAGACGACGACATACGACCGACGACCGACGACGACGACGACACCGACGACGACGACGACGACCGACGAGGACGACAATGACGACGACGAAAGACGACCGACGACGACGAAGACGACGACCGAGGACGACAGAATGCGACCGAAGTCGACAACGACAACGACGACGACGACGACGACGACGACGACGACGACGACGACGACGGCGATGACAGACGACCGACAACCGACGACAGACGACGACGACGACGACGACGACGACGACGACGACGACGACGACGACGACGACGACGGACGACAACGACGCCCGACGACCAACGACCGACGACCGACGACGACGACCGACGACGACGACGACGACAACAACAGAAGACGGCCGACGAGGAGGACACGACGACGACGACGACGACGACGACGACGACGACGACCGACGACGACCGACGACGACGACAGACGACACACGACCACGACCGGTGCCGTCCCGAGGAGGACGGGCGCCGCCGCGCGCGGTTCGGGCGGGAGGCCCGCGCGCGCGGCGGGGCGCGAGGGCGAGGAGGGAAGGGAAAGGGCGAGGCCGCCTCAGCAGGTCGGTCACGATCTTCCCCCCGTCCGCCGGGCCCGGCTTCTCGCGCAGCAGCCGCGGCTGAACGAAGCCGTGCACCTCGCCGCGGCCGCGACGCGCCCTGCTGCCGCTTCGGCTGCATCCGCCGCTGATTCGGCCCGGCCTTGGCCACCCCTCCTCGGGGGCGCCCCAGAGAGAGCGCCCACTCCTCCTCCTCCTCCCCCTCTCCCTCCTGCTCCTCATGCTCCTCCTCCTCCTCCTCCTCCTCCTCCTCTCCTCCTCCTCCTCCTCCTCCTCCTCCTCCTCTCTCTTTCCTCCCCCTCTTCCTCCTCCCCCTCCTCCTCCTCATCCTCCTCCTCCCCCTTCCTCTCCTCCTCCTTCTCCTCCTCCTCCTTCTCCTCCTCCTCTTCCTGCTCTTCCTCCCTGTCGCACCCCGAGGCCAGTCGAAAAGGAGGGCCAGGCCTTTCGCCTGACACTTTCTTACCATATATGAGCCTCAAGCTGAAAAACGAATCACAGTTTCACAGATTGAGGGCGGGTCGTTTCCAAAATGTGGCTATCGCCTTAGCACCGCGCGCAATTGCTTCAAACACCTGCACGAGTTTCACGGGTTGAGAACAGGTGGTTTTCAAATGTGGCTCTCGCATTAGCGCCGAGTACAGTCGTATACAAAAGAGGGCAAGCGTAGCGAATTGAGGGCGGGTCGTTTGCAAAATGTGGATCTCACCTTAGTGCCGCACACATTCGTTCTAAAACGTTGCAAAGAGTTTCACGGATTGAGGTCGGTTCCTTTCCAAAAGTTGTTTCTCGCCTTAGCGCCGCGTACATTCGTTGTTTATCTTTGCAACAGTTTCACGGATTGAGGGCGGCTTTTTGTTCAGCATGTGGCACTCGCCTTAGCGCCGCGCATACATGCTTTAAACATTTGCAAGAGCTTCACTGCTACTCATGGTAAAGTACCAGAAAGGGTGTTCTGGAGTGATTCTGGACTGTCAGGGTGCAACGCTTTCGTTGATTATTCGCGGCGTTGAACTCCCAGGATAGGCGTTCTCGCACGATTCAGGGTCGTCAAGACGCTACAGTCAGGTTGACTCGTGGCGTTGAATTCCTGAGAATGGTGTTTCGGCACGCTTCTGGATTTTCGCACGGTTGTCCCCCAACGGTGCACTTCCCTTACAGAAAATGAATACTTGTAGGAGCTTGGGAGGTTGTATTCCAACATCGTTGATGAGTCTTGGGTGTACACTGGTCCCCCCCCTCCTGCGGTTTTCCTGCGGTTTTCCAGAGGCCTACGCCGTTTGAGCACGCCACTACGCCAACCCGGGGAGGGGGGAGGACGATGGAAGCGGCAGCAGCGGCGGCAGCAGGAGCGCAAGGAGGATGGGAGGAAGAGGGGACTGCCTGCCGCCGCTGGACAGGTGCGGCAAGATGGCACCTGCATTTCAAGAGATTTTAGGGGGCCAAGGGCAACACGGGGCCCAGGCCGGGCCAAGGCGGGCCGAGGCGGGGCCGGGGGCACCCAGGAGCCAGGCCGACCCTAGGCAGCGCAACGGACGGGGCCCGGCCCTACGCTAAGCGTAACTGTTGTGGGGCCGGCTCAGGCCGCCCACCAGCCGCGGGGCCGCGGTCTTGCTCCCTGGTCCGGGCGCCTTCCGCCTCCGACGGTCTCGCCCAGGGGCTCTCCGTCGCGAGGCAGCTCTCTTCTCGGGGTACTGCGAGGCCTCCGCGCACCGCCAGGCGGGGGCGCTCGCCTCGGCTGGGCTGCAGGCGGCCGCCAGGCGCCGGGCGCCATGCCCCAGCCACGGCCGCGGCAGCAGCCAACCCCTCGGGCCGCTGCGCTGCGGCGGCTGTCCGGCGCAGCACACGCCGCTGCGCCGAGGAGTGACGCTGGCTCAAGTCCTGCAGCGCCTCCGCCTTGGCATCCAGCAGGTCCATGAGCATCTCAACGGCCCTGTCGAGGTCGCCCTGGTCCTCTGACTGGGCGGCGAACTCGGGCATGCCCAGCGCGTTCCAGTTGACGAAGTGGATGTGGGTCCCCTTGGGGACAGCCTGGCGGATGAAGGTGATGTACTCGTCGTCGTCGCCGAGCAATAGGCTCCTGACCTCCTGCAGCGGCACGGCGCGGTGGACGTCCACCGGGATGCTCTGGGAGAGGAGCTCTTCCCCCGCTCGGGCTTCGCTCACGTCCGAGATCGCACCGACCGAGCCTGCGTCATCATCATCCCCGGTAGCGGAGGAGTCATGCAGCAGCCATCGCAGGTGGTGGTCGTCGCCATCCTCCTCTCTCTGCTCGGGGGCGCCCTGCCCGCTGTCCTCGAACTCTCGTTCCTCCATGTCGGCGGTCCCGTTCTCTCCCAGCCCGCGGGGGCTGGCCCTGTCCGAGGCGAGCTGGACCAGGAAGGCCCCATCCGGAGCCTGGGCCACCAGGAGCGGGGGCTGCTGCCGCAGGAAGGCCACGGTGTCGAAGTAGCCCACGGCCTCGACATCGAGGTTGAAGAGGAAGCGGGCCCGAAAGGCTTGCTGGATACTGGCCACCGGGACTGGCCCGCCAACGCTGTCCTCCAGGAGCTGCACCACCTTGTGGGCGAGCATGTGCGCGATGCGGCCCTGGTCTTCGGGGGGCAGCTGGCGGCCGCCAGGGCCCGGCGGGGCGGCCACGGCGGCCAGCTCGGAGCCCTCGCAGCTGGCGCTGGCGGACTCGTCCGCTTCCTCCTCTGGGATGCTGGCTAGCAAACCCGCGCCGTGGAGGCGGGCCCGGCCTTCGTCGCCGCTGCACGGCTGCGCCTCGGCCTCACCGTCGCCGGCTGCAGCTGCCGCTTCCAGCTGTGGAGGCGAGGGGGTCTGCCTGGCCTGAGTCGCCGCCTCGGCTTCGGCTTCGGCTTCGGCGGACTCTGGCTGCTGCCTGCTGCCAGCCTCGGCTTCGGAGACCTCTGGCTGCAGCCAGCGCGGGTCCACGGGCAGGGTTGGTGAGAGGCCTTCCGACCCCCCGCCCGTGGAGTCCTGGCCAGGGGCGGCCTGCGCGGGCGCGGCCACCGGGCCCCACTGGGCCTGCACCAGCTGCCAATCGATGGGGCGTTGCCCCAGCAGTTGCGGGTCCTGGCAGTTGCGGGTCCTGGCGGCGGCCTCCTGCAGCTGCTCCTCGTGGTGCGCGAGGCGGCTGTCCGCGGCGCTCCCAGCGCAGTCGGCCGCACACCTGGAGCCGGCAGCGGCGCGGCGGCGGGCCTGGCTGGCGGCCAGCGCGCTCGCCGCGGCCTCGCCCACGCGGCTCGGCGTCGGGTAGGCCACGGCGGGGACGGCCCGCTCGGCTGGCACGAACGTGGCCGCCTCAGCGCGCAGGCACGAGGCGCAGCCGGTCTGCCCACCTGAGGGCGGCACCGCAACCGCGGCCTCGAGGCGGCAGACTGCCACGGTGAGGCTGGCCAGCTGGCCCTGGACGCCGTCGAGGATGCCGAACAGCTCCTTCTCGTCGCCGGGCCCAGCTGGCGTCCAGCCTTCGCGCCCCTGGGACTCCGACTGCTTGTACTCCGACTTCTTCTGGTTGTACTCCGAGTGGTTGTACTCAGACTGGTTGTACTCCTCGTGCCAGCTGCGCGTGTACCAGTCCTGATTGTACTGCTTCTCAGGTTGCATCAGCATGGCGACGTCCTGCACGCGCGGGGCGTGGCCTCGGCGGGCCGCGAATCCCAGCCGGCGCGCCGCCGCCTGCTGCTGTCTCAGCGTCTCCTGCGCTGGTGCTGTCTCGCCCGCGCGGGGCGGTCTCCGTGGTCTCGGCTGGCTCCAGCCGGTGTGCATCTCGTGCCACTGCTTGGCGGGCGCGGCAGCGGCGGGCCCGATGGCCGACCCGCCGCGGCGCGCGTGAGGCCCGGCCGTGGGCGGGGGGCCCAGCCGGGAGGGGCGCGATCGGCCGATCGCGATCGGTCCCCGGCCAGCCCCTCGGCCAGATGCCTTCCCCCCCTCCTCCTCCTCCTCCTGCTGCGCAGTTCGTGGCCCCAGACGTGCTCGCGCCCTGAAAAACTCGCGGCGGGAATCTGTGCGCCGTTTTCAGCCTCTGGGGACCCTCGCCGGCTTGCCAGGCCCCAGGACCGTCCAAAAAAACAGGTCGGGATTAGAAACCTCAGGGATATTCTGACCCGGGTCAATCCAGACCCGGGTCAATCAGGCCTTGCAGAATCCTGCAGAATCCTGCAAAATCCTGCGCCCAAGCCCGGGTCAACACGAAGGATCCTGCAAGATCCTGCAAGATCCTGCACCCAAACCCGGGTCAATGCGACCCTGGCCCTGCACGATCCTGCAAGATCTGGCACCCTGGCTGGCCCCCGTTTGCACTGACCCCCGTCTCAAGGCTCCCGAAAACTGGTCCCAGGAAAGAGGTCGGGACTTCCCTTGACCCCGCACGGAGAAAAAACAAGGACACCGCACGTCCAGCTGCCGAGTGGGGGGGGCCAGGAAGCGTGTTGAGAGAAGAGAAGAAAGGGAGGGCACACGAGATCCGAGGAGATAGCGTGGCCCTGGCCATCAGATCCCGCCCTTCCGAGTCATCTGGGTATCGCTTATCCGATCCCCATCCCCAACAGCGTGGCCTGGACCCACAGGCCGATTTACCCCCCTAGATGGGGATATAGGCCGCGCAGGATATATCCCCAACTGGGGTGCTGACATGTTGGAGGTCTGGACGGAGATGGGGATGGGGATGGGGATGGGGATCGGTTAAACGATACTGAATCACCTCCCTATTGGACGCCTCCGACCCTCCCAAGACAAGGCCAGGAACGGGACAGAGTCGGATCAGGACGAATCGGGGCTCTCTGAGATCCGGCGGTGCTGGAGGAGGCGTCGGAACGCTTTGAGAGCGTTCTGGCACGCTCAGGAACGAACTCTATCCCGATCCTGGGCCTGACTGCACTCCTCCGCCCCTTCTGGCAAGCCCCGGGGGTGAGGGGCAACGATGTGGGAGACCAGCTCAGGGGGGGACTGACTGCCTACCAGACCACCCCAACCCAACCAGAAGACCCGAATTTCGGGTTGGTGTTTTGTTCAATATTCCCCGACCTCCCCCCCCACAGGAACTGGGGGGCAAATCGGGGCCTTCAGGTTGGGTCGGGGAGGCTTGGCCGGCGTTGAGGGACATCGTCCGCCTCGGCGGCCTCCTCTTGCGGGTCCCAGAGTGCTATGGCGACGGCCCACACGTTGCGACCTCGAGTCCCCAAGAAGACCTCGCCCCAGACATGAGCCGTCCTGACTTTTTCAATGCGGCGCCCCCGGAAATCCAGACCCTTTCCCTGGGGGCCGGCTTTGCATCCCGAGTCTTAGGTCGGGCCTGTCCCCTGACAGGGGGATTTTGGAGGAATATGAAAGATACCCCCCAAAAATACCCCAAACATGCTCAAAAATAATCCCAAAATCGTCCCCCGACCATTGTTTTACTATTTTGGAATATTCCTCCTGTAGAGGGACAGGCCCGACTTAACAGTTGCGACATCGGGAGTCTGGGGTGATTGAGGGGAGAGCGCCATAAGATGAGCTGTCGGAGGTCCGCGCGGATTCCTGGATCGGTGCTGGGTCCCCCCCTTGGCGACGCCTCCGGCGTCGCCCTCGAGGCGCTCCGCGCGCCAGGCTGGGGGGCCAGCCCGAGTCGTTCTCCGACGGCCCCGGGGCCCGGCGAGGCGCCCCAGAGGCCGACGGTAGCGAAACACTTGCCGCCCTGATCTTCCTACGCCGCGACCGTGTCCAAGGACTCCCAACTTCGCGCTTCGCGCTGCGCGAGGCGCGGCGGGCGAATAACTTCGCGCTCTCGCGCGCCGCCTCCCAGGGGAGAAGAGGAGGATGAGGGGGGATCGGAGCCGAACCGCGAAGCGCGAATAACTTCGCGCCCTCGAGGGCGCCCCTGATGTCTGGGAACCGTGCGGTCCGTCACACGCACGGCCCTTGGGGGCCTCGCGGGAGGCCCCGGTCGCTCGCGAGACACGCCCTCGGAGAACGGCCCGAGCCGCGAGCCGGCGCGGCCGCGCCGAGAGTCGGCCACGGGCTCCCCGCACGGCGCGGGTGGCCACGCGCCGTTCTCGAGGGCTGCTGCGCCTCCGCTGCCATCGGGCAGGAGGAGGAGGAGGAGGAGGAGGAAGAGGAGGAGGGGAGGGGGGAGGAGGGAGGAGGGAGGAGGGAGGGAGGAGGAAGGAGGAGGGCCCCGGGGACGCTTTTTTCGGCAAGCAAGGCGAGGAGCACGTCCTAAGAGGCCTCTCAAATAGGGTCCGCGTGGATGGGGTCTCGGGGAGGATCGCCGCATCGCCAATGCATGGGCGATGCGTCGGCGATGTCGGCGTGAAGGAAATCGGGCTCCACGTCAAGCCGCATCGGCGATGCATCGGCGATGCAACGCGATCCTCCGACCCCATCTGCCCAGTCCCTATCGGGAAAACCTCGATGGATACGGCCAAACCTAGGACAGAAGAACACCCTCCAAGAACACGAGACCCTGCGCCGGACAAACTGAAGAACCTTCGAGGGCACCCTCCCCCAAGATGCACAAGAACATCTAAGAAGCACGAAGAACATTACGGTACCCTCCCCGAACCGACCTCGATCTCATACCTCGGCCCTACCGTATTATCCGAAAGCTATGCAGCTTCCCGTCTGGCCCCAGGCCGCTCGTGCTGGGTCAGTCGGTGCTCCGGCCGAGCGGGGCAGCAGGAACAGCTGGGCATCTCAGAGCGTACCGCTGCCACCGCTTATCGGTCCTCGTTCACCTCTTGGTCGGTCCGCAATGATCCCTCCTCCACGCCTTCCCCTTCTCCTGCTCCTTCTTCCTGTTTACTCCCCTCTTGTCTTCTGGCTCATGCTCCTCCTCCTCCTCCTCATCCTCCTCCCGCCTCCTCCCTCCTCCTCCTGCGTAAAATGTATCCTCGTATGGATAATTCTATCCCGTTGTCCTTCTCTCCCGTTGACTCTTTCCTCTATGGGATGGGCAGTGAACCTCATCCCGCTTCGTTCCTGCTTCTGCTCCTGTTCCTCCCCCTCCCTCCTCCTCCTCCTTCCTCGTTCCTGTTTCTCCTCCTCCTCCTGGCACCTGTCTCCTGACGGCATGTCTCTTCTAGACGCTCCTCCTCTTCCTCCTTCTCCTCCTCCTACTCCTCATCATCTTCATCATCGTCATCACAAGCATCATCATCAGCAGCATCATCAGCATCATCATCACCATCATCATCATCATCATCATCATCATCATCATCATCATCAGCAGCATCATCATCATCTTCCTCTCCCTGTTCTCACTCCCTCTGTCCTTCTGCTTGTTCCTCCCTCCTCTTCACTTCTGCACCACGGTGGCGCCGGCCTCGCACATCATCCCCCCACTCCCCTTTGACAATGTGTTCCGTCCTTACAGTTCCCCTCTGCGGCCCCTCTGTGCAACGTGCGTTCTGCCAAGGCCTCTGTACTCTTCCGAGGGACAATCCCCGCTCGTCGCATCCCCCTGCCCACACCGCCCCCCCTTTCCGAGGCTCTGTCGGCCTTTGTGGGCCTCGGAAACGGCAGGGCCGTTTTTCACCGTTTCCGAAAAAATGTCCCTTGAAAATGGAAACGGCAAAAAAAACGGCGACCGGAAACGGCAAAAAAACGGCTCCACGATTGGAACCGGAGCCGGAACCGGTCAAAAAACGGCGACGGAACCGGTAAAAAAACGGCGTCGGAACCGGCGAAAAAACGGCAAAACGGAACCGGTAAAAAAACGGCCCTGTCGTTTCCAGGGCCGACTAAGCTGTCGGCGCCCAGACGCGTCCTTGACGCCCTCCAA
>CAUYUJ010016607.1:237681-240181 GCA_963575745.1 Prorocentrum cordatum
CTTCCAGAGAGTGCTAAAAAGTAGCACTCCAGACCTATAGATCTACACCCTGCGAAATGCTTAAGAAATCATGGGTTAAGAAATTCATAGTCTCAGAATTTGAATGAGAACCCAACATTTCTATGACAAAATTAGGATTTACATTGAAACATTAAGAATAATCGAGACTCTGACCGAAAAAAAAAGTTCTCTTCAGCATCGCCTGAGATGTATATGGACTGTCTCAAACCTCGACAGGAATGAGGACGTCGACGTCCTGGTGCTATTTTGTAGCCCTCCCTGGAAGGTCAGGGCGTCGACCTCCGCATCGCGCGCACGTCGCGGGGGCAGAGCGGCAGGCGGCCTCTCCGGCGGCGGAGGCGCACGAAGCCCCCGGGCGGGGCGGGCCGGCGGGGGCCCCCCCCCCTCTCGGCGATGGGTGGGCGGCGGGTGGGCTCGCGATGCCATGCCCTGCCCGTGGGTCGGGCACGTCTGCGGGGCGGGAGAGTGACCGCAGCCACTGACTACCTACCAGACCACCCCAACCCAACCCGAAGGCCCGCATTTCGGGTTGGGGGGGGTATGGGCTCCATGTGTGTGTTTTTTCGATGTTCCCGGACCCCCCCCCCTACTAGAAATCGAGGGTAAATCTGAGCCTTCGGGTTGGGTTGGGGTGGTTTGGTGGGTGGTGAGCCACTGCTTCTTGTTTGCGCCGCGATCCAGCCGGCCGAAAAAGCAGCACGTGGCTGTGGTCCTTTCCCTGGTGCCGAGCTCAACGACGATGACCACAGCCACTGCTTTGTTTCTGCGGGCTGGAAGGCGGCAACAAAAGAAAAGCAGTGGCTGTGGTCGTTTTCACGCCCCGTAACGGCCGTAACGTCCTCCTGCAGGGGGGCTTTGGACGGAGAAGTAAAAGCAGCAGAACCACCAAATGCTCAGTACTTAATACATGTTTTTGGGACATTCGGTTTTGGACTCCTTCCGGAACCGAAAGTTTTGAAAGATTCCGGCATGCGCGCGCGACGACGCGCGCGTGAGCACGTCGCCGGCTTTTTTGTTGCAAGATTGTTTGTGAATGCAGTCGGGCTTGGTTGGGGAGGACACCCGAGAGGACACAAGACCCTTCCCAGGGCCACGTCGCCACAGAACTGCAGGAGGCATGGGTCGCAAGACACAGGACACGAGGGTGCCCTCGACTTGGCAGGGTCGCCCTGCCAATCCAGGCCGCCTGCACTCCTCCTGCAGAGGGACATGCCCGACTTGCTCCTACCCCTGCGCCCATCTCCCCCCCAGCAATACAGTCGAGGCGTTGACCTAAGGAACCCTAAATAAGGAACGAGGCCCCTATTTTCCATAAGTTAACCTTCGATTTCCGATCGAAAACCTAAGGAAAACCCAAGGCAAGCTGCGAAACACTTAAGGAACGCGGAGCCCCTCCCCAACGAAAAGGGTTCCTTCTTCAGGGCCCCGACTGTACCGCCACTGGCACGCCCCCGTCGCCTGCTTTGCAGCCCGTCACGGTGGACACCTCTCCGGGAGTGGGTGGGGGGCGGGAGAGGCCGGCGCGCCGCGGCGAGCCCTTGGAGCGGCCACGCGCGATCGCGATGAGGGCGGCTGTGAGAAGGCAGCCATCCTGGAGACCTCGAAGCTGACACCAGGGGCTCAGGATCCTCTTCAAGACTTCCACAGAGTATCCAGCGGCCCTCGTCTCTGCAGCGCCGTGTGGGGCACGTGGGAATCTGGGAAGACCTTCAAACATCTTGGAAAGCATCATCATCATAACCTCGTGCCCCTCTGAACACAGGGGGGGGAGCTCCGCTGGAGAAAAGCGGTCCTGGGTAATTATTGGTGCTGTTGCTATTGCTCTGGCCGCCCAAGAAGCCCGACTGTTACAACCACCGAGATCGGGATAGCCCTCCCCTCAACTTATGTCGGGCGTGTCCCCCTACAGGGGGATTTTCGACGAAAAATAAAAAATACACCAAAAATAATCAACAAATAATCCAAAAATAGTCGGGGGACTATTTTTGGAATATTTGTTGACCATTTCGGTGTATCTTTTTGCATATTTTTCATTTTTCGCCCAAAACCCCCCTGTAGGGGGACAGGCCCGACTCAAAGGCAAACGCCGATGTCGGTGCTGGTGCCAGCCTCGGAGCCCCCCGCTCATCGCGCCCCATGGCCAGGAGGCAACTGCTGGGAGGCCCTCGCAACCGCGCGGCTCGAGGCGGAGAGACCGCAGCCCGTGGCCCGGGCCTGTGGAACAGGACCCGCCTGGAGTACAGGGCAGTTTTTAATACATGGGATCTTTAAAGATATAGGATTCGTAGTACATGGTTAATTTATGAATAAATGTATGCATGAACTCAAGGTTGATTTTAGTACCAAATCCCTGCATGTTTTATACATTGCATGATCCGCACGCGGAGCATGTATTAAAAACGGCACTGTAAGCCCGGCAGCCGCCTGGATTCCGCGGAAGCTGGGGAAAGCAACAGGTACCGGCACCGCACCTCCCCAG
>CAUYUJ010016607.1:245181-270638 GCA_963575745.1 Prorocentrum cordatum
GAGGCCGCCCCCGGGCTGCTCGCGGAGGGTCCGCGGAGGCCGGCCCGACCTGCCCGGGGACCGCGCACGGCCGGACCACCTCCCCTCAGATCCGACGTGGCGAGCACGAGGGCGGCACAGCGAAAGATCACGACTGCTCGGCGGCGACGATAGGGGCGGATAGCCCAGGGGCGGGCATTACACGCATTCGCCCGGGAGCCTTGTCGAAGACATGGATCATCGGCGCACCTCAATAGATGTACTGCTTTCCCCTGGGCTACTCGCCCCTATCACCGCCTCTGAAATGCGGCCTCCGACCGCGCATCTTTCTGCGTCGCACTTCGGGCCGGCTCGATCCGAGAGGCTCCCAGGGCCCGAACAGCCGTGCGAGCACGCACGGCGTGGCAAGACTGCGACGCCCAGAGCTCGGGTCCTGTAGGTGCTCCCAGGAGTGCCCCGTCTGCCAGTGGCGCCCCCTGGGATTCCCACAGAGGCCCACGCAGTCTCCAAAGAGCACCCCTCACACAGCCCAGGGTACTCCTCACTCCTCCTCCTCCTCCTCCTCCCCCTCCTCCTTTTCTTTTCCTCCACTAAGGACTACAACGTGGAGCGAAAAGCTGGGGGCACCCCTTGGGCCGGGGGCAGCTTCAGCAACCCCCGGTCAGGGTCCTCCGCCTCGGGCACGCTCTGCCCCTGGGTCAGTGCAAGCCCGAGTCAGCCAGGCTCTGCAGGACCCTGCAGGATCTTGCAGGATCCTTCCTGCAAGACCCTGCGCGCAAGCCCAGGCCAATGCAACCCTGGCTTTGCAGGATTCTGCAAGATCCGCCGCCGTGGCTGATGGGCCGATTTTCCACCACCACCACCAGAAGTTGGAGGGGGGAAGGAGGTGTAGGATGAGGAGGAGGTAGAGGAGGAGGAGGAGGAGGAGGAGGAGGAGGAGGAGGAGGAGGAGGAGGGGGACCCCCTCCCCCTCCTACTTATGGTGGCGGCTGTAAAAACAAGCCCATCAGTGGCTGACCTCAAGGCTCCCCACGAGGGAGGTCCACACGCCGCCCGGCCCTGAGCCTACAGCCAACCCGTATCGTGAGGCTACGCGGTAAGGATGCAAGGGCCTTGGAGGGCCCCCTCAGCGTTTTGTCGGAGGAGGCTGGCCAACGAAAGTGGCCAAGCATGGGCCGAAGGGGCAGGGACGCAGAGGTACCCGTGGGAAGGGTGCCCATGCTTACTATTGCCGGGTTGACTGTATATACCCACCCAGTGATCTTCGTCGTCGGGCTCTCGTATAAGAACTCGGGCCTCGGGCGGCCGTTCGGGGGGCGGTCCAGACACCGCCGGCCGCCTCTCGGCGAGGCGCAGCTGCCAAACCGCATCCCGAGTGCAGGAAAGCCCGGGAAGCGACGAGAGCGGTCAGGATCAATGCCCACACCTGAAGATAACACACGCCGCCGAAGATGGGGAGACCAAGAGGTATCCATGCCGCCGCCAGTCCCCTGACCTCTCCCATCCCGGGGTGTGTGCTAACCAAACTTCGACAAAACGAGTCCAGCGGTGGCGGGCTCAAAAAAGGGTAAAACGAGAGGAAGGGTAGCGGTACGGGTACCCTTTAGAGGCCTCCTAGATAGGGGGAGGAGATGGGGTCGGAGGACCTCGCCGCATCGCCGATACATCGGCGATGCATCGCCGATGCATCGGCGATGCACCCGGCCATGCGCTGGCGACCTCCACGATGCTTCGCGGCGACAATCGGCGTGGAGAAAACTGGCCGCACATCGAGCCGCACCACCGATGCAACCGGCGATGCATCCCCGATGCGGCGCGATCCTTCGAACCCACCTACTCCGACCCCCAGCCTGGGAGGCCTGAACCTTGCCTCCCTCTCTGAGGCATGCTACCTGCACAAACACTCGTTCTCCGTGCGGACTACGGCCGGAGTCGGCGCTGACCTCCGCTGGCGGCGGCCGGGCCGTGCCGCGCCGGGGGCCCTGCGCGCGCCGGGGGGGGGGAAAGGGGGGGGGTCCAGCTTTGGGTGACCCACAGAAAGGGTCCAGCTGAAAGGGGGTGGTGCAATCGATCTCGAGCAAGTGTATTGCAAATATATATATATATATATATATATATATAGATATTGCGCAGGAGAACTGTACTGCATCGTTTTGCAAGTAATGTATTGCGCGCGAGAATCCAGCAATACACTTGTGCCCCAGGATGCATTGCACGCCCCAAATGTGTTGCAAACCCACAAATCTATTGCTGCAAATCTGTTGCACAACCCCCTTGTCGCTGGACCCCCTTCTGGGTCAACCCGACCAGCGCCGACTCAAGGCAGTCTCGCAGACCTCCGAGCGTGTTCTTCAATGCCGTTTTGTGTGTGTTGTTCTATGGCACCGCCTGCACCCCGGGCCCTGCCCTCTCCGGCCGCCTGAGGCCCCGCCCGCCTGCGCCCTGTCTCCTTAATTAGAGCTGTGCGTAGCCCGCCTAGCTTTTAGTGGAAGAGGTTCGCTCTCGCCCCGCCGACCAAAAAGTGTGTGTTGTTCTATCGTTTTTCGGCTACGCGCAAGGAGTGACCTGGGGTAAGGAAGGCCCCTGGAGGGCCGAGCCCCTTTCGGGGCCTCTCCTTCACCCCGCATATGGGTCCATTGCTCGGCGGTGGACCAACCTCCCTTAACAGAAAACCTCCATGGAGTGAAGACGGCCAGGGACCGATACCGACGCACCTGGACCCGCAAACTCGACGGCCGCGAAGCCCCCTCGCGAACCGAAAACAAGCATTTCGCTAATCGACGTGCCAGGGGAGAAGGTCTGTCCACCCCCGACCCTTTAAGGGCCTTTCCTTCACCCCCCATTTGGGACGCCGGAAATGGGTACGGAAAACATGGGTACAATGCCCAACAACAAATGTTGCCCCAAACCGACAGCGGCCGCTGTTGAGCAGGCGGGCGGTTTTTTGTCTTCGAAGAACAGCGTCCGCGGCGGCGCGAACAGCAGGTCCTCTTCAGAATGAACAGGAAGTGCTGCTGGGCATCGTGCCCGTTCTTTCCGTACCCACCTCGATCGTCCTGACCCATGTGTCGGGTGTTGCTAGAAGTGCCCCTGCTCCAGTGTCCCCCCAGGATTCTCGGGGTAGCCCAAACGGCTGCCAAAGCACCCCTCACGAGGCCCAGAGGGCCTCAGGGGCTTCTAAATGGAGCGAAAAGCTGGGGGCACCTTGGGCCAGGGGCACTTCTAGCAACAGCCAAATGTGGGCCCATCGCCGCCCGCCCGACTCCCCACGCGCTGGCGCGCCGACCGCCTCCGGCATCGCCGACACCTTGCACTGCGCGGGGTCCGCCTCGCGCCTGGCGCCCGCCCGCGGCCCGGAGGTCTCCGCGCGCGGGCGCGCGGGGGGGTCTCGCCCCGCCTCGCCTCGCCTTCCCCCTCCTTGCGCCCCCTCCGCCGTCTCCTCGTCCTCCACCGCCTGCCCCTCGTTCTCCCCCTTCTCCACCTCCTCCCCCTCCTCGCCCCCCTCTGGCTCCTGCACCTCCTCCACCTCCCCCTCCCCCCCTTTCCTCTCCTCGCCTCCCCCCACCTCGCGCCCCCTCCTCCTCGTCTTCGTCCTCCTTCTCCTCCTCCTCCTCGTCCTCCTAATCCTGAGTAAGAATCCCCTCAGTAAACTTCCCAAACCTAAGGATTCATTTGTTACGCGTCCTTGAATTTAGCCTGGGGTCCGTGGTAAACATGTTTCAAATAAGGCCCATAAAACATATGTTAGCATGTGTCCTGTCGGTGAGGACCGCTGTAGCAATTACCAATTACTTGCTGCAGTACTGGCTCATGAAGAAGGATGCGGGTTCTGAAGCAAGTATATATCTTAACATGGGATAGTGAATCACGGTTGTGTTTAGTGAGGCGTTCTCAGAACGAGTTAAGGACTCCTTTGGTAGGGATCCCCTCAGCGAGGCTCCCTGCAATGAAGACTCCTGGATCGTGCGTCCTTCAATAAAGTCCGTTTAATACGAATGCTTGCTGTGAGGGATTCTCCACCGTACTGATGTGTTCGGGAAAGCCTCGTTAGGGAGGATTACGTTAGTACCCTCCTCCCTCCTCCCTCCTCCCTCCTCCGCCCTCCGCCCTCCGCCTTCCGCGCCCTCCGCCCTCCTCCCCTCCTCCCTCCCCCTCCTCCCTCCTCCCTCCCCGCCCTCTTCCCTCCTCCCCCCTCCCTCCTCCTCCCTCCTCCCTCCTCCCTCCGCCCTCCGCCATCCTCCCACCTCACTCCTCCCTCCTCCCTCCTCCCTCCTCCCTCCTCCCTCCTCCACAATTACACAATATGAAAATACTCTCCCACTTCCCCTGATGGCGTCCCGAAAATATCCGACACCCCCCCGCGCACTGTTTTTTACACACAGGATTCCCGGGAAACGGGTTTTCGCTTGCGTTTTTGTTCAAAATGCTGCTCTCGCTGAGGCGCCGGCCTCATTTCTGCTCCCGAATCGTTCCGGATCGTGCTCCCGCTGCAGCGTGGGCCTCATTTTCGGATCGGTGTTTGGCCTCCGTCGTTCAGGATGGCGTTCTCGCCCCAGCGCGGGCCTCTTTCTCGCGCGCCATCCGCCCGCCACCACCGCGCCGCACCACCACCACCACCACCACCACCACCACCACCACCACCACCACCACCACCACCACCACCACACCACCACATCACCACCACCACCACCACCACCAACACCACCACCCACAACACCACCACCACAACAACCACAACCACGCACACACGCACGCACGCACGCGCACCACCACCCACTACGCACACGCGCGCGGAGCCACAGGTCCGCTACGACACGCGTCCGCGGATAGAGAAAATCAGCGCCATGGTAAGGGATGGGAGGCAGGGTAGGACGTCAGATATGACGCGAGCGCACATAGCTTGGCCCTATCCCCTCTCCTTCCTCTCCCCAGGCTCATTCAGGCCGGCAGCCTTCCTGGAACAGTTGTTTGCCGCTGCTGCTAGGGGAAGGAGGAGAGGAGGGAGGAGGAAGGAAGTAGGAGGAGGAGAGGAGGATGAGGTAGGAGGAGAGGAGGGAGAGGAGAGGAAGGAGAGAGGGGAGGGGGGGGAGGGGGAAGGGGGTCCTTTAGCACCTGAACTGAGGAGGAGGAGGAGGAGGAGGAGGAGCAGGAGGAGGAGGACATCCCTATCATCGGTCTCGACGGTATCGCTGCCCCCCACGGCGGCCCCCTCGGCCGCGGCGGGCGCTCTGACGGGCGGGGCCGCAGCTTGTAGGCGAAGTCGCCCATGGCGCGGCTCACCTGGAGGAAGAACAGAGAGGCATACAGGGCAGTTTTTATTACATAGGATGTTTTTGCATTATAATACATGATTTATGTATGAATACATGTATGCATGAGCTCCTCGTTGTTTTCCATACTAAACCCCTGCATGTTCAATGCATGATCCGCGCGCGGAGCATGCATCAAAAACGGCACTGTACAGTCAACCAGTACAGTAAGGATGCGTGATAAGGATGCAAGGGCAATGGAAGGCCGTTTCGAAGCTTTTCGAGCGGGGCGCGGCCAGCGAAAGCGGCGAAGGATGGACCGAGGAGGCGAGGATGCAAGGGTACCCCTGGGAAGGTTGCCCATCCTTACTATGCGGGATGACTGGAAGATAAACTTTGGCGCTCGGCGCGGATGTCTTGGATCTGCCCTGACCCCCCCCCTCCCTGGCGCGCGGAGCGCGTCAGGGGCGGCGCCGGAGGCGCCGCCAGGGGGCCCGAGCGCAGATCCAAGAGATCCGGGCGGAGCTCCGAAAAATTATGCCTATGGTTAGGTCGGGCATGTCCCCATACAGGTGGATTTTGGAAGAACTATTATCAAAATTATCCCAGTGCGACCCTACCTAGGAGTTGGAGCCTCTAGGAAAGCAACATCCCGCTATGCCATGCTATGCTAGCAGCGCTATGCTATGCTATGCTCTGCTCTGCTCTGCTCTGCTCTGCTCTGCTATGCTATGCTATGCTATGCTATGCTATGCTATGCTATGCTATGCTATGCTATGCTATGCTATGATATGCTATGCTATGCTATGCTATGCTATGCTGCGCAATCCTATGCTGGGCTAGGCTAGGCTAGGCTATGTTATGCTATGCTATGCTGCGCTATGCTATGCTATGCTATGCTATGCTATGCTATGCTATGCTATGCTATGCTATGCTGCGCTATGCTATGCTATGCTATGCTATGCTATGCTATACTATGCTATGATATGCTATGCTATGCTATGTTTTTGCTTTGCCTTCGCTTTTGCCTTCACATTTGCCTTTGCTTGTGCTTTTGCTTGGCACCCAGGGAGCGCAACTGGGGGAACCGCACGTTTGCTTTTACCTCTGCTGTTGCTTTTGCTTGGCTCCCAGGGGACTGGGAGAACCGTCCGGGGCGATTTCCACTGCCCGGCCCCTTTAAGCCAAGACGGTAAGAACCCTTCTAGGCAGAGCCTAGGTAGGGAAAAAGTATTCAAAAATGATTCAAAAATACAGCAAATCGTCCCCATATTATTTTTTTACTATTCTCGAATATTCCTCCTGCAGAGGGACATGCCCGATGTAAGCTTGTGGCGGTCTTTCTCTTCTTCGATCACCGCCAGGGCGCCGTCGACGCGCAGCGGCCCGCCTCTCCGCGCACATGGGGCGGGGGGGGGGTGGGGCAGGGAGGCGTGGGAGAGGGGGAAGATGCGGCGTGCGGCGTCTCGGGAGCGGCCAAGAGGGGGGTGTCCAAGAGAGGGGGTGCAAATCATGACCGGCGGCATGTGCGCGGCCCAGCGGGGGGGCCAGGGATGTAATGAAATAAGAAGAGGCGCCCCGAAATCTGGGGAGATCTCATGGCCCGCGCCACGATATCCACCCCCCCCTAGTCATCACCCCCCTCTTTTCCGCCCCCGAGCGTCGCCGATGCGCGCGCTCGAGCAGAGTGTGCCGGGGCGGATGGCGCCACGTGGCCCGAGGACCACGCCACTGACGCCACCGCCCCAGCACAGGTCGAGGGAGAGGGAGGGCGGCGGCAGCAGGGAAGGGGGGGGAGGGGAGGGAGGACGTGGGCAGACGCTTTCCCCCCCATGCTGCTGTCTTCTTGGCCCCCCGGAGGGTCGAGGTCCATTCCATCAGCTGGAGCTCGGCGAGAGCCTCAAGAAGCCAGCTCTAATGCACCGATCGGCCATCTGTGGGCTACGTTCAGCCTTTGGGGCCGATTCGATACAATGATAAAGGATGCGAGCCATCATGGAGGGAGGACCCTGAGATCCCAGCAATGCAATATTTGCCAGGGGTCTGGAGCTCCAGTCGTGACTTTCGCGAACCATTGCGGGGAGGGGATGGTGGGGAGCTTCCTCCTCGCACGGGCGACGAGGGGGAGAGAGGGACGCGTTCGCCTTCCCCCCCTTTGCCCCCTCACGTCCGTTTAGCGTGCCTCGCTTCAGAAGCGCTGGCTCGAGTAAGGATCGTGGCAGGCCGTGTTCGAAGGCTGGTCACTCAAGCGCCCACTGGCCAGCGTGGAAGAAGTACACAAGCAGAAGCGATGTCACATCAGGGCCAGCACGACGGAGACAAGGGGCAGTACAGTATTGGCATCGTCACTGGCTTCAGCATTCGTGCGTATCCCTCCAGACCAGGGAGGGAGAGGGTCGATGATCGTTGGAGACGAAATCTGCATAAACACCAACTCTCGGAGCTCGACGCGGAGGGTTTGGATCTTCGCTGGAGCCCGCCGGCGGCGCCTCGGGCGCAGCGCCTGGCGTGCTCCGCGCGCCAGGAAAGGCGGGCTCAGCGCCGATCCAAGAGATGGGGGGGGGCTCCCTCTTCGCAAGGGTTCGAGGCTCGACGTCCTCAGTTGACTCGAAAACCACCAGGGGAGGTGGTGGGGGAGGGGCACGAGAAACCCCGAGACCCCCTGCCGTTGCGAGAATCAGAGACACTGATGGGCCTGTTTTCCACCACCATCACCACCATAAGTTGGAGGGGGGAAGGATGAGGAAGAGGAGGAGGAGGAGGAGGAGGAGGAGGAGGAGGAGGAGAAGAAGGAGGTGGAGAAGGACCCCCTGCCCCTCCAACTTATGGTGGTAGTGGTGGATAACAAGCCCATCAAACACGACGACATTTCCATGTGCCATGTCTAGTCTCTGGGGGCCCGCGCCGGGCCCTTGGACCCTTGGACCGTCAAGGGGCGACCAAGAATCGGAGACCCGTCTCGGGGAGAGGGCCGAGACCTCCAGGGGGCCCAAGCTGTGAAGAATCACGACGCCGGCGGTCTGCGACGACGACCGACGACGACGCCGCCGCCGACGGCGACGACCGACGACGACTGACGACGACGACCGACCCGCAGATCCATGCGTCGCCACTGTCTCACGCCTGGCGTTCTCGCCAGGTCTCGGGTCCGCGCCGAGACCTCCGTGGCTCACGCCGTGAACAAGACACGCGCACTCGGGGGGCCTGGGGCTGAGGGGGGCGGGGGAACGGAGGGGGATAATACGGCTGGCGTCGCAGAGACAGCCTGCAGCGCTTCTCCGAGAAGCACGCCCTTCCCCCCCAAAAGAGAGCAGGCTCCCCCCGTGCGCGGGACCTCTGTGCGAGGGCCAGCCCCTCTGCGAGGGATCCTGCCGTGACACGCCGTCGATGGGGGGCCACATGCGAACCCCACCCCTACCCCCCACGATTTCTGAGGGGGAGGGTAGGGTTCACCTCGCTCGGGAGCTCCCGCACGACGTGAACCCCACCCACCCTCCCCCTCAGAAATCGTGGGCGGCAGGGGTGGGGTTCGCACGTGGCCCCCATGCGGGATCTCTGCGAGGGCCGTCCCCTCTGCGCGGGATCCTGCCGTGCACGCCGTCGGCCCTGCCAGACTCCTGCTCCGTGCACGCTGCCCCCCAGGGTGGGGCACGGCGTGCAGTCAGCGGGGCCGGCGGCGGCGCACCGCAAGCCTCGCCCCCCCCCCCCCCGCTTCGCGATGCATGCACTGGTCGGCTTGGTCGGCTCGCTGCGGCCCACCTCGCGCGGCGCCGCTCGACGGCCCGC
This sequence comes from Prorocentrum cordatum, assembly GCA_963575745.1. Lineage (NCBI taxonomy): Eukaryota > Dinophyceae > Prorocentrales > Prorocentraceae > Prorocentrum > Prorocentrum cordatum. The sequence goes on from CAUYUJ010016607.1 coordinate 254,196, forward strand.
GGCGGCGCGAGACGTCCGCCCCCAGGGAGGGGAGGGAGGTGGGTGAGGGACGGGGAATGGAGGACGAGGGAAGGAGGGGAGGAGGAATGGAGGATGGAAGGAAGGAGGGGAAGGAGGCAGGGAGAAAGGAGGCAGGGAAGGAGGTAAGGAGGGGAGGAAAGAAGGGAGGGGGGGGGGGGGGGGGAGAAAGGAGGGGAGGAGAGAGGGAGGGATCCTCGAACTCTCGGCGAGCCTTGCGCCCGCCCGCGCAGGGGCACAGGGTCCAGGCAGAAGGCAAGGGAGGAGCGGAGGAGGGAGGAACGGAGGAGGATGGGAGGGAGGGAGGAGGAACGGAGGAGGGATCCTCCTCCTGCCTCTCCCTCCTCCTCCACCCTCCTCCTCCTCCACTCCTCCTGCCTCCTCCTCCCCTCCTCCTCCTTCCTCCTCCTCCGCCGCTCCTCCTCCTCCTCCTCCTCCTACCTCTCCTCTCCCTCCTCCTCCTCCTCCTCCTCCTCCTCCCCTCCTCCTCCTCACTCCTCCTCCTCCTCTTTCTCCTCCTCCTCCTCCTCCTCCTCCTCCTCCTCCTCCTCCTCCTCCTCCCCCTCCTCCTCCTCATCTCCTCCTCCTCCTCCTCCCTCCCTCCCTCCCTCCCTCCCTCCCTCCCTCCCTCCCTCCTCCCTCCCAGTTCCCTCCTCCCTCCCTCCCTCCCACCCTCCCTCCTCCTCCCCTCCTCCTCGGAGGAGGGTGGATGGACTTTTCGGTGTCCCGTCCGTGCATCTCGCGCCGCTTGTAGCGGCAAGCGGTCCCCGTATGGTCCTCCTCCGCCTCCTCCTCCTCCTCCTGTCCCCCTCCTCCCCTCCTCCTCTTCCTCCTCCTCCTCCTCCTCCTCCTCTCCTCCTGTCCCCTCTTCTCCTCCTCCCCTCCCCTCATCTGCTCCTCCTCCTCCTCCTCCTCCTCCTCCTCCTCCTCCTCCTCCTCCTCCTCCTCCCCTCCTCCTCCTCCTCCTCCTCCTCCTCCTCCTCCTCCTCCTCCTCCATTCCTCCTCCAAATGAACAGCTCCTCCCTGTCGCACCCCGAGGCCGGTCGAAAGTGCCTTTCGCCTGAAACTTCTTCACCATCTATGACCTTGATGCATTTCACGAATGGAAGGCGGGTGGTTTTCAAAATGTGGCTCTCGCCTCCGCGCCGCGCACATTCGTTCTCAACAACAAATCACGGATTGAGGGCGGTTCCTTTTTCAACATGTGGTTCTCACCTTAGCACCGCGCATATTACTTCAAATATTTGCAAGAGGGCCACGGATTGAAGGCGGCTCGATTTCAAACTGTGGCCCTCGCCTCGCCTTAGCGCCGCGTCCGAACAACTTCTAAGATCTTCACGGAATTATGCCGATTCCTATCAACATGTGGCTCTCGCCTTAGCGCCGCGCACATTTGATTTAAGCACGTGCAAGAGTTTCACTGGCTCTCATGGCTAATGTACCAGAAACGGCGTCTTGAAACGATTCAGGACTGTCTGGGCGCAACAGCTACGTTGCTGCGCGATGCTGATGTCTCAGGAATGGCGTTCTGGCACGATTCTGGATCGCCAAACAGTCTGCTTTACTCGTGGCGTTGACGTCCTGAGAATGGTGTTGTGGCACACTTCAAGATGTTCACACCGCTGTCCCCCAACGGGGTAGCTCCCTCAGTGGAAATGACCCCTTGCAGGGTCCTGTGAAGAAGGATCTCTGCGGGAGGGTGTATTTCAACATCGTTAATGAATCTTGGGTTTGCACTGATCGTCCTCCACGTCCTCCTCTCCCCCCTGCTCGCCTTTCTTCCGCTCCTTCATTCCTCATCCTTCCTCCCGCAATGGACCCGCACCAGCCCAAAAACACCTCCCTTGACTAATCTCCCTGACCATTCCTCCTTCACCTCGACTTCGTCCGCCGCATCCCGGTCATCCTCCCTCTCCGTTTCTTCCTCCTCCTCCTCCTCCTCCTCATCCTCCTCCTCCTCCGCCTCCGCCTGCTCCTGCTCCTGTTCCGTACTTATTCCTTCTATGTGATCGCTATTTGGTAGTAATCCTCCACTCCTCCTCCTCCGCCTCATCGTCCTGCTTCCTGGTAGACATCATCATCAGCAGCATTGTCGTCATCACCGTCAGCATAATCACCACCAACACCACCCTCGTCATTAGCATCCCCACCATCACCTTCACCACCACTTCTATCACCACCATCACCATCATCACCACAATCATCGTCATCATCGTCATCATCAGCATCATCAGCATCGTCATCATCATCATCATCATCATCAGCAGCAGCAGCAGCAGCATCACCACCATCACCATTACCATCATATCCTCTTCATCATCACCAACATCATCATCAGCATCAGCATCATCATCGTCGTCATCATCATCAGCATCATCAGCTCTCCCCCTACTGCTCCTGCTCATCCTCCTCCTCCACATCATCACCATCAGCATCATCATCAGCACCATCATAATGAGCATCACCATCATCATCAACAACATCATCGCCAGCATCGTCGCCATCATGAGCAGCATCATCATCATCAGCATCATCATCATCATCATCATCATCATCATCATCATCATCATCAGTACCACCAGCATCACTGCTATCAGCAGCAACATCAGCATCAGTATCACCACCATCACCACCATCACCATCGCCGTCACCATCAGCACCACCATCGCCATCACCATCGCCATCGCCACCCATCCTCACCACCAGCACCATCAAAAAGAGCATCTGAATCACCATAACCGGCGTCACCAACATCCTCATCCTCGGCACCATCATCACCACGATCACCACCATACTCCTCATAAACATCATCAGCAGCATCCTCATCAGCAGTATCCTCATCATCAGCATCACCATCATCATCAGTAGCAGCAGCAGCAGCAGCATCACCATCATCAGCAGCAGCAGCATCACCATCTGCAGCGAGCTCGAGAGAACCCCGGGCCTAGCGGGCCGCGCATGACGCTGCCGCCCGCGGCCCTGATGCGGTCCGACTCGTCCTCGGGTTCCCCCTCGCTCTTCCCACCTCCCTCCTCCATCCACGTGTTCCCTGCCCCCAATCGGTCCCTCCGTCCCCCCTCTCCCGCCTCCACGGATCTTCCCTCTCGCCTGTCCCTCCTCCTCCTCCTCCTCCTTCCTCCCTCCTCCTCCTCCTCCTCCTCCTCCTCTTCCCCCTCCCCCTCCTCCTCCTCCCCCTCCTCCGCCTCCTCCTCCTCCTCCTCCTCCTCCTCCTCCTCCTCCTCCTCCTCATCCTCATCCTTATCCTTTTCCTCCTCCCTTTCCTTCGTCCTGCCTCGTCATCGTTCATCCTCCCGCCTCTGGCCCCCTCATTTTCACATCGTTCATCAATCCGCCCTCCTCTTCTCATCCCTACCTCCCGATCAGCCCTCATTGTTCCTCTAAGCTCTTCTCCAAATTGCAGATTCCATCATCTCCCTCCTTCTCCGTCCATCCGTCTCCCTCCGTCGCCCTGTGTTCATGCATTCAACCTCCTAATTCGTGTTCCACCCAACTGAACCTCCGCCCCACTCACTTCATTGCGATTACCGTTTGAACTCCCTCTTCCACCCCAGTTCCTCCACAGCCTCCGCCTCCCGATTCCACATCCACTTTCTCCGCCCGCGACTCGTTCTGCACCGCCTCCTGCTGGTATTCCTCCGCCTCCCCCTCGCCATACATGTTATGGCGTGGCCCGTTGCAGTAGATGCTCGCAAAGCAGATCACGGCTGTACGCGCGCCCTCGTGTGTTCGGGCGTTCGCGTGCGTACCCTACATCCTCGCCACCCTGCGCGGTCGCCCTGGCGGGCCGCCTCGGCCCCCAGCGCCGTCCGCAGCTAGCGTGCGGTGGCCGCATGCACGGCCACGGCCTGCTCCTCCTCCTCCTCCTCCTCCTCCTCCTCCTCCTCCGCCTTATCCTTATCCTCCTCCTCCTCCTCCTCCTCCTCCTCCTCCTCCTCCTCCTCCTCCTCCTCCATTCCTTTTTCTTCTGTTAAGTTCTTCCTGTCGAACCCCGAGGCCGGTCGAAAGGGCGGGCGGGGCGTTTCGCCTGAGACTTCCTCACCACGTATGACCCCGAAACTTCAAAACTGGCAAGGGTTACGCGGATGCAGGACATGCCGGTTTCATCATGTGGCTCTCGCCTGAGCGCCGCGCACAGTCGTTTGTTAAAAGTTTGCAAGAGCTTCACAGATGGAGGGCGGGTGGTTCTCAAAATGTGGATCTCGCCGTCAGCGCAGCGCACGCTCGCCTCAGAGAAGTTGAAACAGGTTCAACGGATGGAAGAAGGCGGGCCGTTTTCAAAATGTGGCTCTCGCCTGTGCGCAGCGCACATCCTTGCCAAACTGTTTAAAATAATGGCATGGATGGAGGGCGGGTCCCTCTCAACCTGTGGTTCTCACGCGCACTCGAACTGCACATATGCAAGAGCTTCCCGCGTGGAGGGCGCTTCGTTTTCAAGATGCGGCTCTCGCCGCAGCGCCGCGCGCATGCGCTTCAAGAGTTCACGACGAGCGCGTTTCTTTATGTTCGGCGATGGTGGGCATCACGGGGGGGGGGGGGCGAGTGGGGGGTATGACGTAAGGCCCCCCCCCCACCGATCGGTTCTGGCACCGGAGCCGCGCCCGTGCGCACGACGCGACGAGCGACGAGCGACGAGCAACGACGACGACGATGACGACGACGACGACGCGAGCAGCATGTAGATGGCGATATGCCCCACTGCTGCGCCTGTGCACACCACATCGTTCGCGTGCACCACAGCGCGCGTGAATACCACAGCGCCTGCGTACACCGCAACAACCGTGTGCAACGCAGCGCCTGTGTACACCACAGTGCTTGCTTACACTACGGCGCCAGTGTACACGCGTACACCGCAACAACCATGTGCAACACAGCGCCCGTGTACACCACAATGCTTGCGCGCACCGCAACGCCTGCGCACGCCACAGCGCCTGTCTACACCACAACACCCGCGTGCAACGCAGCGCGGGTGTACAACACAGCGCCTGCGTGCATAGGACAAGTAGAAGGAGCATGTACGTCAGGATCTGCTGCGGACAACTAGACGCCAAGCCAGGAAAATGCTGATATCAGATGCGACGTTTTTCCCTCCTCACCCCTCCTCCAACTCCACCACCTCCTCCTCCTCCTCCTCCTCCTCCTTTTCCTCTTCCTCCTCCTCCTCCTCCTCCTCCTCCTCATCCTCATCCTCATCCTCATCCTCCTCATCCTCTTCCTTACCCCTTGTCGTGCGGATTGGCGCTACAGCGCACATGCGCATCTCAGCGTGCACCGCAGACTGGCCTATTGAATCGGTCCACTTGGTTCTCGGACGGCCAATTTAGCTGGAGCCTCCTGGACGCACATGGGAGGAGCTAGGGCAATGCGGGCGGACTCGGGGGGACTCTTGGATTCCAGCGGCGCTCCGTTGCCCATAAGGATTCCTCTTGTATTGTTTTCTGTGGAATCCACAATCATTCTATTTTGTCATAAGGATCCTTCGGATATTCTATATACAACAGTGGTGCTGTGTTGCACACGGTTGCTGTGGTGCACACAGGCGCCGTGTTGCACAAAGGCACTGCAATGCACGCAGGCATTGTGGTAGACACTGCTGATGTGATGCGCACGGCTGATGTGGTGCACGCAGGCGCTGTGGTGTACACAAAATCTGTTGTCCGGCGGGCACGGTGGCACAATCTGACGCTGTGTTGCACGCGACTGCTGTGGTGTACATAGGCGGTGTGGTGTACACAGGCGGTGTGGTGCACGCAGGCATTGTGGTGTACACAGGCGTTGTGGTGCAGATCGCCACCCACATGCTGGGGCTGCCCGTCCTCCGTCATTCCTAAATATTCCCAGACGCCGCCGGCGCGAAACGTGACGTCATCGACCCCCTCCACCCCCCCCCCCCAGGAGATTGCCATGACCGCCCGGAAGAGAAAAAAAAAAAAAAAAGGCTCCAGCCGCGCCCGCGCGCACGACAACGATGAGCGACGAGCGACGAGCCACGAGCGACGACGACGACGTCGACGACGACGACGACGACGGCGACTGCGGACCAGACTCCAATGCGGATTCCTACGCGGACACCTACGCGGATCGCAACGCGCACGGCGGCAGTGCCCGGAGCGCACTGGGGGTGGGGGAGAGACGGAAAGGTTGAAGCCACTCGATCACTCTGAAGTGGGAAGGCGCTTAAAGTAGACTGTAGTATGGGAATCCACGAAAACCTACTTTCAACGACCGATAGGTAATTCTTCTCATGGTTTACGTACCACAAAGGGTATTGTGGCAGGATGTCGGACTGCCGTTGCGCAACGGTTGCGTTCATTCGTGGTGTAGGAGGTCCCAGGGGCGATGTTCTGGCACGATGCTGGATCTCCACGGCGCAACAGTAACGGTGACTGGCGACGTTGAAGTCCCAGGATCGGTGCTCTGGCACAGTTTCAAGAGTTTCACGCGATTCTCTTTCAGCGGGGCACTTCCCTCGGGGCATATGACGATGGAACTGAAAAGAGGGTTTACTGCACTATCGTTGATGAGCCTTGGGTTTGCACTGGCCCTTCTCCTCCTCCTCCTCCTCCTCCTCCTCCTCCTCCTCCTCCTCCTCCTCGACCCTCCTAGCCCCGAGCGGAGCCTGCTATCTATTGCCATGATGGCAGTACCAACCTTGCTCTGGGACGTAGAAGCAAGAGCGTGGAGCACGGTACGCAGGCGCAGCAAAGGCGGCCGCCACTTCAGGCGGACAGGGGCGAGTTCGGCTCCCCTGCATCTGCAAGCAACGCGGCGTGAACTATGGCCCACTGCTGCGGCGAAGGCGGCATGCAGATCGCGCGGGCATCGTGGCGGTGCCGTGTGGAACGTGAGCCCCGATGGCACCTTCGGGCCTGCTCCAGGGCCGCGATCCCCGGCTGGGAAGCTGCGTGCTCCCAGTGGGGGCCCCGTTTGCGCGTGCCCGTCGGCTGTTTCCCCTCACTGTCCCGGCAGCTCTCTGAGCAAACAGCTGGAAACCGTTGCAGGTGAACTATGCCCCCATTGGCGATTGGTCCGCGGTTCCCCCAGGGGTGAACCATGGCTATGCGGGGTGTGGTCGGCGGGGCAGCGAGTCGCAAGGCGACTAGCCCCTGCTCGCGCCTGATGTAAATCCCCAGAGTCTGAGCTTCTTGTCCCTTGGCATTGCCAGGGCAGTCTGCACAAGAAATTAGACTCATATGGTCCTCGATCTTCCTCCTCCTCCTCCTCCTCCTCCTCCTCCTCCTCCTCCTCCTCCTCCTCCTCCTCAGCCGCCTCCTCCTTTGAACGTTGCCCAGACGTGGATCCACGGGAGCGCCGCGTCCTGCCACGGAGGTATGAAAAAGAAGGTAGAGTGCCCGACTTCGGTGATGCCGCCTCAGAGTTAAGCAATCATGCATACAACACTGAGGCTACAGCAAGCAAGTAAACGAGAGGCAAACGGCAAAAGACCAGCGGGGCATTGAAGATTACGCATCCCGCGGGATATTGCTGCAATTCGGAACGGGGGGCAAACCAAGCCTTCCTTCTCCACTCCTCTCCTCCTCCTCCTCATTCTCCTGCTGGATGCGCGCCCCCGGCACCAGACCCGTGTTTGGTCCAGTGTCCAACGGAGCCAGACGTGTCGGGCCGGAATCCAGATCAGATCACTATGGGTGCGTCTATCGAGGAGGGGGGGGGGGCCGAAGACCGCCCAGGCGCCCGCGACAAGACGCACCCCCAAAGGAGCCGGCGGGGGAACTAGGCGGGAAGAGAAGTACCTCCTCCTCCTCCTCCGCCTCCTGCTCCTCCTCCTCCGCCTCCTCCTCCTCCTCCTCCGCCCCTCCTGCTCCTCCTCCTCCTTCGCCTCCTCCCCTCCCTCCTCCTCCTCTCCTCCCTCTCCTCCTCCTTCTCCTCCTCCCTACTCCCTCCCTCCTGCTCCTCCCCCCCCTTCCTCCTCCCGCTCCTCCTCCTCCTCCTCCTCCTCGCCTCCTCCTCCGCCTCCGCCTCCGCCTCCGCCTCCGCCTCCTCCTCCTCCGTCCCTCTAAATTCTCAAGCTGCCACCGTGCCCCCTGGCACGTTGGGCGGTGCGAGAGTGCCAGGTGCTGCCTGGTAGGCAGGGCTGCGAGTTCTAAGCGCCCCCCCCGGGACCGCGCCCACCGCGTGCACCACCCCCCCCCTCTTCCTCCTCTTCCTCCTCTCCCTCCTACCCCTCCTCCCTCCTCCTCCTCCTCCTTCTCCTCCTCCTCCTCCTTCTCCTCCTCCTCCTCCTCCTCCTACTCCTCCTACTCCTACTCCTACTCCTGCTCCTCCTGCTCCTCCCCCCCTCTTCCCGAGGTCACAGTCCTATGCAAAATGCAACACCTTCGTGCGCCCGAGGCCCAGATGCCTCCAAAACGGCCCACTGTCGCGCAACGACGGGCCACGTCGGCCTCAAGACGGCCCAAGATCATCTTGGGCCGTCTGGAGGCCCACTAGGGAGTCGAGGAGTCCCGAGAGAGCCACAAGTCCCCAAGACGACCAAAGGCTACAGGGCGGCCGAGGAGGCGCCCGAAAATGCCCAAGAGGGCCCAACACGGCCCCAAGAAAGGCCCAAGAGGATGAACACGAAACGACGATTCGAGCCTTCCGCCCCAAAACGGATCAGGAGGCCTCAAGAGGTCCAGAGATGCCCCGAAGAGGCCCCCAAGAGAGCCCCGAAAGGCGCAAGCTGTTGATTGTCCACTTTACCAGACGAACCAAGAAGCTTCCAAGACTCCTCCGAGACAGCTCAAGAGGCCCCCATGAGAGCTCCAAAATAGGGAAACGAACTCGATACACCGACGCGTTTTCCGACCCTGCGCTGAAGTTCGCACAGCAACACAGATCCTGGTGTATACGGGATCCTTGTGAATACAATTTTCGTTGTTTCCCTTGGTAAAAGATGGAAAAGTATACACCACACCACCCCAGCGTCGTCCCCGACCCTCAGAAAGTCCTCAGACCCCGCCACTGGTGATGTACATTCCCCAGCTTCCGACAAACCGGCGCCCAAGATGTGCCAAGGACTGCCCCGGAGCGCCCCCAGAACGGCCCCAAGAGCAGTCCAAGAGTAGAAACACACGAAGGAAGAAGTCGAGCCCTCTGCCACGGGAGGCCCCTGTAGCAGGCACACAGTGGGCCCTGGAAACGACAGGGCCGTTTTTTACCGGTTCCGTTTTGCCGTTTTCTTGCCGGTTCCGACGCCGTTTTTGTTACCGGTTCCATCGCCGTTGTTTGACCGGTTCTGGCTCAAGGTTCCAATCATGCAGCCGTTTTTTTGCCGTTTCCGGTCGCTGTTTTTTTGCCGCTTCCATTTTCAAGGGACACTTTCTCGGACACGGTGAAAAAACGGCCCTGCCGTTTCCAGGGCCCACTAAGAGCAGGCCCCCCCTCGCCTCCTCGAGCGCCTGCCCCCCAGGAGTGCCGCGCTGGCACGGCGGCGGCAGGGCCCGGGGCAGCCGCACAGGTCCTCCCCATGCCGCCGCAATCCCCGGACGCTGTCGGCGCGGCGGGCCGGGCGGTCCGCCTGGAACGCCCCCACCGAATCTGATCCTGGTCCTGAAACTCCGAACCCGCAACGGCCTCAAGGACGGGAGGGCGGGCCCCTTTTCAGAATGTGGCTCTCGCCCTGGCGCCGTGCACACACACACACACACACGCACACACGCACACGCACACGCACACACACACGCACACACACACGCACACACACTCGTCCTAAATTGCACGCGTGCAGAGCGAGTCGTGGTCAAACTGTGTGACTCTCGCCGGAGCGCCGCGCGCGTCCGTCTCACAGCGCGGCGGCCGCTTCGAGGGTGGAGGGCGAGTCCTTTTCCAAGTGTGGCCATCGCCTGAGCGCCGCGCACACTCGTCTTAAGAATGTGCAGAAGCTTCAAGGATGGAGGGCGGCATGTTCAAAATCTGGCTGGTTGCAACAATTTCACGGATGGAGGACGGGTCCTTTTCAAAATGTGGCTCCCACCTGAGCGCCGCGCACATTCGTCTTGAAAATGTGCAGCAGATCCAAGGATTGGTATTGTTGAAGTCTCCAGATTTGTGCTCTGACGCGATTTAGGACCGTCAGGAACAAACATTCAGTTTGATTCGCGGTGTTGAAATCCCAAACACGGTGTTCTGGCACGATTTGGGATTGGCAGGGCGCCGCAATCATGTTTATTCGGGGCGCTGGAGCCCCAGGAATTGCAAACGTGCCGCGACTGAGGCTCTTAGACGATCGTCTTCCAGCGGGGCACTTCCCTCAAGGAGAAGGGACCCAAATCGAGGGAACCTGGAGAAAAGGTTTATTGCAACACCGTTGATCCGTCTTGGGCTTACACCAGTAGAGGCCTCCTCGATGGAGTCGGAGTAGATGGGGTCGGAGGATCGCGCCGCATCATCGATACACCGGCGATACATCGGCGATGCATCGGCGATGCACCGGCGATGCATCATCGACGTCGGTGATGCATCGGCGACGCCGACGTGAAGCAAATCGGGCTGCACATCGAGCCGCATCGGCGATGCATCAGCGATGCGGCGCGATCCTCCGACCCCGTCTACGCCGACCCCATCTAGGAGGCCTAGAACCAGTCCTCCTCCCATCCTCCTCCTTCCTCCTTTGCCCTGGCCCTCCTCCTGCCAACATGCGCGCGCCCGTCCTGGCGCCCGGGCTTGTGGTCCTCGCGCAGCAGGCTCAGGGAGGGGGAGCGGAGAAGGGGGAGGGGAGAGAGGAGGAGGAGAGAAGGGAGGAGGAGGAGGAGAAGGATGGAGGAGGAGGAGGGGAAGAGTCGAAAGGAGGAAGAGGAGGAGGAGCAGGAGGAGAAGGGATCGAGGAGGAAGGGGAGGATCCAGAAGGATTATGTAATATACGGCCACACTGCAGCTTGAATGGTAGAGGTGACAAACAGAAGACCGTGATGTACCACGTCAAACAGTTCGCAAGTATGCGCAATATACGCGAACCCATGGCTAAGCGGGGGGCCAAAACACGCAAAGCGCGGCGTGATCACATTCGACTCAAGCGGCACGATCGAGCTAGGTTGAGACTGCGTTGCGTGCTGATCCCAGGAGCCTTAAGCTGACTGCTGCAATTGGCACGACAGTGTGAGACCTACTAGTTGGGGAAAAACCTTCGAAAGGGCACTTCGACACTGTCGCCCGCTGCGGGCCCTCACTGAAGCATGTGGACTCGACGCTGCGGTTTGTCTAAATCCAGAGCTAAACCATTAGCAGCTTCAGCGTCAGCCGCGTCAGCATCTTCATCCATCCATCCAAGCCTGGGACGGGGCACGACGAGAAGGGGAAGCACTGATACTACCAGCGTCCGCGGCATGCGAAATTCGCCGGCCCAACGGGCCAGAGGTGTCTTAAGACCTCCGGCAACTGCTTTAAAGTAATTCTACGTCGCGCGCGCGGGGCGGCCCCTGGGGGTCCCCAGACGAAAAATACCCCCGGCAGGTCCCGGAAGACTCGGGTCAGAGATGGTTTGCCTCCTGGGGCCGCCCTCGAGGCGGTCCAGAGAGCCCCAAGAAAGACCAAGAGGCCGCCAAGAACCACTTCAAGATGATATTCATTGCTTTTCTTTAGGTTTGGCAGAGATTTGGGCGGTTCCACCGCTTCGGCTTCCCAACACCCCAAGACTGCCCAAGAGGCCCCCAAGACCGCCCCAAGAGGGCCCAAGAGGCCCCCAAGAGGGTCCCAAGAGGGCCCAAGAGGGCTCCAAGACGGCCCAAGAGGCCTCCAAGACGGCCCAAGAAGGCCCCAAGAACGCCCCAAGAGAGGTCCCAGGGGGGGAACACGAAACAACATTTCGAGGCCTCGGCCCTAAGAAGACCCCAGGAGTCCCCAAGACGCCCCCAACAGGTCCCTAAGAGGCCCCAAGAGGCCCCCAACAGGCCCTCAGGAGGCCCCCAAGAGGCCTCCAAGCGGTCCCAGGAGGCCCCCCAAATGCCCCCCCGAACACGCAAGCAAGTGCCAACGACCCGACGCGTTTAAGAGTCCCCAAGAGGCCACCAAGAGGCCTCCCGAAAGAGTCCCCATAAACAAAACGCTTCCAGATGGCCCGCGACGCGTTCAAGACTTCCCCAGCGGCCACCAAGAAGCCTCACATGCCGAACACAAAGCCTGATAAAAACAGCCGCCGCCCCTGCAGCTCCGCACCGCGAAAGACCACTCGGTCAGTCGACAACGGCGCGCAATATGGGCCGGCGGAATGAGCGAAGTGATTCAATAAGGAGGGGTCCGAGAAAAAAGGGAGCTGGAACTCACCAATCGCACTGGCCTGCTAAGAGCGTTCACTTCGAGAAGGTGCCGACCTAGCATGACAGTTCTTCTTCCAACCATCCTGGTAGTGCAATTCCCATGTGGATCGTGCCTGTGCCCTCGTTCCGAAACGCCTGCAAGATAGTCGGGCGAAGGCTCCAGCTCCGCATCGCGATGCTCACCGTGGGAATGGCTACAGCCATCAGGGGACCATGAAAACCAGACTACATCCGAATCAGTTGGAGATGAAAGCGGATTAGTGGGGATACGTGGCTGGATTCGGAGGGGCCAGGCCAGATGTCTACGAACGATGCCGAATTGAACCTTCGAGGACGTACATGCGACCTTGGGGGGGAGGGGGGGCAAAGCGGAGGGCACAGAAGGGCAGGGAATCTGGCAGGCCACGTAGAGGGGAGGAGGGGAGACAAGAAGGGGGGGGCCAGGGCCAAAGCTGACACCAGCTCGCACGCGCTGGTCCCAAATGAGAGGCGCCGTACGGAGAACGAGCGACGACAAGCCACGATCTTCGTCTGCTCTTCTTGCTCTGGCCGCTCGGGGAGCAACTGACAGAGGCCAGCGTCGACCTGGGCCACCTAGGGCCACTCAGCGAACCTGAGCCGGCCATGAGGTGTCCCCCAACCCAGGGTCAGCGGAGATAGGGCAGGGAGTAGAAGAAGAAGAAGAAGAAGAAAAAGTAACGGCATAAACACAAACTGTTGGCGCTCCGCGCGGATTTCTTGAACCTGTGCTGGACCCCCCTCCCTGGTGCGCGGAGCGCGCGCCGGGGGGCCCAACGCGGATCCAAGAGATCCGCGCGGAGCGCCAAAAATGTCTATGGTGTTCGTTTTTCCTAGAGGGAGGGCGACTCCAGATGGTCCCAGAGGCTGGGTCGGCCAGGAACGGATGACAGAGGATCGGCGGATCCCAGACAGGGTCGGGTCGCACAGCCAAGGGGTGGTTGACGAATCAGCTCGCGCAGCTGCTGTCCCTGGCGCACCCCCGGCGCCTGGCACCGAACCAGCTGCACGGAGCAGATATCACACCCCTCCTCGCCATCCCCCTCGACTTATTCTGAGACACGCGAGAGCGCCGCCTCGAAAACAGCCTGCGGCCCATCCGCGCAACCTCTGGAATTTTCAAGCTGCAGGATCCTCAACCGGGGAGGGAGCTTCAGGCGACACGCCCGGCCCGCCTTCACGACACGTCGGGCGGTGCAGGACCACCTCGGCCACCTCCGGGGATCCCAACTTCCCAACTGATGGGACGGGAACTGCAAGGCGCAGGGCCTGGCACCAGGTCGACCTCACCAGCTTGAGCGGGTGGGGGCACGCAGGGCTGAGCAGCGCCACGAGAGGAGGAGGAGGAGGAGGAGGAGGAGGACGAGGAGGACGAGGAGGAGGACGAGGACGAGGAGGAGGAGGACGAGGAGGACGAGGAGGAGGAGGAGGAGGACGACGACGACGAGGATGAGGACGACGAGGAGGACGAGGAGAAAGAGGAGAAAATTCCCGGCCTCGCCTCGCGCCAGGCCGCGTAGGGCATGGGTCAGCAGGAGGACGCAGGGCTGCTGAGGGAGGAGCAGGGGCGGCAGCAGGACGCAGGGATGCCGAAGATGAGGCGTTGTGTGTGTTTCCCTCCTTGCTTATTGGCTCCCTCTCCTCTCCGTCCGTCCGTCGGCCCGGTCTGTCCTTCCCCGTCGTCCTCCTTCATTCTCCTCCTCCCCTTCTCGCTCATCGGTTCCTCGCCCCCTTGCCCGTTTCCGCCCCTTGCCTGGCCCGCGTTTCTTTGTCGGCCCGTCCCGGTGTCCGTATAAGAGCTGCGTCGCCCCGCGCTGCAACGCTGGCGAGTAGCCCGGCGTGGACAGCAGCTCGCGCTGTTGATGAGGTGTGGTGATGGGGGCGTTGGGAATCCACGCCCTTGCGGGTGTCTCCGCTTTCCCGCCTGTCGTTGCCCTTCTAGCTCCTCTTGCAAACGCACTGCTCGTACAGAAGTTCTGTGCTCACGCATGTGATTTCCTGGACCCGCACGCACAAATCGTTCAGGCGCGGCGTTCGCGGCGATCAACGTCGGAGCAACGGAAAGAGCAAGAAGATAAATTGAGCCCCCCCGGTCTTCCGGCCCAACAATGGGGAGCGCCCAAGGATACCGATGCCGCTACTCTACGGACCTTTCCTGGGGCGCCTTCTGACCAACATTTCGAAGAGAATTCAGACGTGCAAACGAGGGCTCTCCAGGAAAAGCAGCGGTATCGGTACGTACATCTTCCTCTTTTGCAGACGCAGCGTTTTTAATGCGCAGCCCCAGATGCATGTCATGACCCAATCCCTGGGGCCAGCTTTTCGCCATGGATACACTGTTTGATGGTCCTGGTGCCCAGTAGCTGGCCCCTCGGACCCAACTCGAGGAAAAACTGCCCGTCGAACAGATCAGATCGTGCTATACAGAGATGAGCGCCCTGGCCCGCCCGCCCAATTTCACGAGCGGCGAACATATCCGTGTCCGCGCCCTCGCGGTCTGGATTCCGGGGCGCCCGCGGATACGCGGGCGCGCGGGTGCATCCCGCGCGGAAGAACCACAAACAAAAACAACGCCCCGCATCCGCGGGGGCGCGGCCCGGTGGCCCAGCCCGAGAGGCCGCGGACACGGATGCGTGCCTCGCCCCCGTCCCCGTCGCCGTCCCCGTCGTCCTCGCCGCCGTCCTGACCGTCGCCCGCGGCGTCGTCGCCGTCGTCGCCCAACCGCGCCGCGCCCCGTCCTCCGAGCACACCAGCCCATCGCCCCTGCAGACGATGGCCCGCGAGTCGCCGCAGTGCGCCAGCTGCACGCAGTACTCCGAGGGCCTTCGGCGGCCGCCGCCGCCGACGACAACGACGCCGCCGCCGCCGCCGACGACGACGGCGACGCAGACGACGACGACGACGACGACGACGACGACGACGACAACGCAGGCGACGGTGAGGACGACGGCGAGGACGGCGGCGAGGATGGCGGAGAGGACGACGGGGACGGCGACGGGGACGACCACGACGGGGACGAGGAAGGGAAGACGACAGCGAGGGGAACAGGCAGCGGGCGGGGAAGGGGGAGAAGCGGGGGGGTCGAAGAGGACGGCACTACTAAGTGGACATCGACGGGGGGCGCATTCTAAGAATGCCACCACCACCACCACCACTACGACTACGGATACGGGCACGATTACTACTACGACTACTACTACTACTACTACTACTACTACTACTACTACTACGACGACGACGACGACGACGACGACGACGACGACGACGACGACGACGACGACGGACTACTATACGGACTACTACTACTCTACCTCACTTACTACGAACAACTAACTTACTACTACTACTACTACTACGTACTACTACGAAACTACGACTACGACTACTACTACAACGACTAGCTACCAATACAACTGCGAACGACCTACTAACTACTAACTACTACTACTACTACAACTACTACGAATACTAACTAACTAACTGCTACTACTACGTACTACTACAATCAACTACTACAACTACTACTACTACTACAACTACTACTAACTTCACTACTAAACTCCTACTACTTCAACTACTACCACTACTAACTACTATACTACTACTAACTACTACGACTACTACTAACTACTACTACTACTAACTAACTACTACACTTGCACTACTACTACTGCTACCTACTACTACTACAAAAACTACTACTACTACTACTACTACTACTGCTGCTACTACTAGTACTACTACTACTGCTACTACTACTACTACTACTACTACTACTACTACTACTACTACTACTACTACGAACTACGAACTACGAACTACGAACTACGAACTACTAACTACTAACGACTAACTACTAACTACTAACTACTAACTACTAACTACTAACTACTAACTACTACTACTACTACTACTACTACTACTACTACTACTACTACTACTACTACTACGACTACTACTACTACTACTGCTGCTACTACTACTACTACTACTACTACTAGCTACTACTACTACTACTACTACTACTACTACTACTACTACTACTACTACTACACTTACTACTACTACTACTACTACTACTACTACTACTACTACTACTACTACTACTACTACTGCTACTACTACTACGACTAC
>CAUYUJ010016608.1:0-20000 GCA_963575745.1 Prorocentrum cordatum
AGTAGTAGTAGTAGTAGTAGTAGTAGTAGTAGTAGTAGTAGTGGTAGTGGTAGTAGTCGTAGTCGTAGTCGTAGTCGTAGTCGTAGTCGTAGTCTTAGTCGTAGTCGTAGTCGTAGTCGTAGTCGTAGTAGTAGTAGTA
Source organism: Prorocentrum cordatum (assembly GCA_963575745.1). Taxonomy (NCBI): domain Eukaryota; class Dinophyceae; order Prorocentrales; family Prorocentraceae; genus Prorocentrum; species Prorocentrum cordatum. The sequence continues at coordinate 140 of CAUYUJ010016608.1, forward strand.
GTAGTAGTAGTAGTAGCAGTAGTAGTAGTAGTAGTAGTAGCAGCAGTAGTAGTAGTAGTAGTAGCAGTAGTAGTAGCATTGGTAGTAGCAGGCGTAGGAGTAGTAGTCGAAGTAGTAGCAGTAGTAGTAGTAGTAGTAGTAGTAGTAGTAGTAGTAGTAGTAGTCGTATCAGTAGTCGTATTGGCAGTATTTGTAGTAGTATTAGTAGTAGTCGTCGTAGTGATAATAGAAGTCGTAGTCGTAGCACTTGTTATAGTAGTAATTGTAGTAGTCGCCAGGCGGTTATTATTTGTCGTAGTGGTAGGTCGTATTAGTCGTAGTCGAACATGTAGAAAAATAGTAGTGGTAGTTATATTTGTGGTGGTAGTAGTCGTAGTAGTAGGAGTAGTCGTAGCAATAGCAGTAGTAGTAGTAGCAGCAGCAGTCGTAGTAGTAGTAGTAGTAGTAGTAGTAGTAGTAGTAGTTGTTGTAGTAGTAGTAGTAGTAGTAGTAGTAGTCGTAGTCGTAGTCGTAGTCGTAGTCGTAGTCGTAGTAGTTCGTAGTAGTAGTAGTAGTAGTAGTAGTAGTAGTAGTAGTAGTAGTAGTAGTAGTAGTCGTAGTCGTAGTCGTAGTCGTAGTCGTATTTGTAGTCGTAGTCGTAGTCGTAGTCGTAGTCGTTGTCATAGTCGTAGTCGTAGTCGTGGTCGTAGTCGTAGTCGTCGTCGTAGGTAGCAGTACTAGTAGCTTTAGCTTTAGCAGTAGCAGTAGCAGTAGCAGTAGCAGTAACAGTATCACTAGTAGTCGTAGTGGTAGTAGCAGTAGGAGGAGGAGGAGGCGGAGGAGGAGGAGGAGGAGGAGAAGGAAGTGGAAGAGGAGGAGGAGGAGGAGGAGGAGGAGGAGGAAGGAAGGTGAGGAGGATGGAGGAGGATTGAGGAGGAGGGGGAGGAGGAGGAGGAGGAGGAGGAGGAGGAGGAGGGTCACGAGGAAGGGAAACATGTTGTTCTACCATGTTGCCTACATCCCTCTCGCTGTCCCAGGACCCGCACGTGGCTCCGTCTACTCCTTTTCCTCCTCCCGTTGTTTAGTTGTTTTGTGTTACATTGTGTATTCTCTGCGTCGGTAATGATCCAGTTTTGTCGTCACGTCACGACAACCAGTGCGAGACGTGTAGAAGTCTTCTTGGGGCTACATTCGGACTGCATTGGTTCCTTGCTGTTTTTCTCAACCATCTTGTGGTGTTGGGTTCTGAAGAGACGGTCCCCGCGGTCCTCTTCTCCTCTCCTCCTCCTCCCCCTCCTCCCCCTCCTCCCCTCCCTCCTCCTTTTCAATGCGTTTGGCCCACCCAGCACAGCGCTTCGTGGCTCCATAGGGAGCTCCACCGAAGCCCCCAGTCGGACCGCCCGCATGCGTCCGCCACCACCCTGCACAGCCCTTGCTCCCTGCGTTTCATCCACCCAGTACAGCGTTTGATGGCCCCATAATGGGGGCTCCACCGAAGGTCCCAGTGGCACCGCCCGCATGCGTCCGCCACCACCCGGCACAGCCCGTGCTCCCTGCGTTTCACCCACCAAGTACAACGTTTTTTGGCCCCATAGGGAGCTCCACGGAATGTCCCAGTGGCACCGCCCGCATGCGCCCGCCACCACCCAACACGGCCCTTGCTCCCTGTGGTTCACCCACCCAGTACAGCGCTTCGTGGCCCCATAGGGGGCTCCACCGAAGGTCCCAGTGGCACCGCCCGCATGCGCCCGCCACCACCCAGCACAGCCCGTGTTCCCTGCGTTTCACCCACCCAGTACAGCGTTTCGTGGCCCCATAGGGGGCTCCACCGAAAGTCTCAGTGGCACCGCCCGCGTGCGTCCGCCACCAACCAGCACAGCCCTTGCTCCTTGGGTTTCACCCACAGCGTTTCGTGGCCCCATACGGAGCTCCACCGAAAGTCCCAGTGGCACCGCCCGCATGCGTCCGCCTCCACCCAGTACAGCCATTGCTCCCTTCGTTTCACCCACCCAGTGCAGCGTTTCGTGGCGATTGGTGGGGCTGCAAAGCCGTGGACCACCAAAAACTCGAGAAGAACGATTTGTGCGCATAGGAAGGGGGAGCGACAGCAGGAAGCGAGCAGTGCCCATCCTCCTCCTCCTCCTCCTCCTCCTCCTCCTCCTCCTCCTCCTCCTCCTCCACCTCGTCCTGCTCCTCCTCCTCCTTGGGAAGCGTTGGGGGGCCCTGGGAGCTCTTGTGAGACCGTGGGGGCCTTGGACGTCACGGGCGTCCCCAGCAGGCGGGGCAGCCAGGGCCAAAGGGCGTACCTTCAGGCGGGGTGAAGGATTCTCTCGCGTTCTTGCCTTTTTGGTGCGGCCTTCGCCAAGTTCGCTGGCCAGCCTTCCTGGGTACCCCAAACAGTGTGGACGCTCAAGGGCTTTGCATCTCAACCCTGCACCCATATGACGTCCCGCGACTGTGCATCCTTGTTTCTTGGCAGGGGGGGAGTTGTGTGCCCAGCAATAGTAGGAGCATTGCTTGGTTTGAGAACGTCGTACTTCCCTGCTTGGTTGAGTATGTGCATTATGGACCTTTTATCGCCTCCAGCTTGTAGGAGACATGACCATGTCTTGCGGAAAGCATTGAACCTTACACCCCATGCTGCTATGGAATTATTGATGCTTCGTCTATCCCCACAAGCCCATCCAGTAACAATGCCCAGGCGAGTTGCCCTGATCAGGGACGTGTGCGAGAAACCAGTAGCATCCGGCAAATTGAGGATCGGGATCAGCCTTAGCAAACCCATCAGTCGCCATAGATGCTTCCGAGGGCCCTTCGGTATGGGCGCCTCATGGCAGCTTCCTTGGGCCATCTTGGGGCCCTCATGGCGCCAGTTTGGGGCCCTCTTGGAGGCCCTCTTGGGGCCGTCTCGAGGGGGCCATCGAGCAAAGAAGGTGGGATTCTTCATTACCCCCTCCCGTCAGAGGCCAATCGATTGTCTCTTGGGGCCCTCCCTATTCGGGCGCTCCTGGTCGATCTTGGGGCTGTCTGGGGTCCCTCTTTGGGCTCTCTTTGTGCTTCAAGAGCCAGCCTATCGGAAGGGAGAAGGCGAGCGACACACACACACACACCATTAGCCGTCCCTAGGTTTTGGACGGATGTCGTCCTTCCGGGGGTCCTCGGGAGCCTCCGTGGCCGTTTGGAGCCCTCATAATTCGGGTGGTCTTGCAGCTCCTGGAGGCATTTGAGAGCTTGTACCGTGCTCGAGGCCACCTTGGGCTGTATGCGGCCATTTGGGAGCCATGTTGGGCCATCTTGGGCCATCTCGGACCTTTGAGCAAGCCGCGGGGGGGTGAATCCAGTCCCTAGGGTAAGCTAGGTGCGCTCGGGCCACATCCTACACCTCCCACTAATCCCTTCGCATTGCGCTGATTTGTTCCCGTATCCACCGACAGATGTCACTGCGGATTTGGACCCCCCCAAAGGACCCCATCGTCGTGTTATGCGAAATCAGAAAGGGGAGCTGCGTTCATTGGAGGAAGAGGTGACGGATGAGAAGGACGATGAGTCGGAGGAAGAGGAGGATGTTGAAGGAGGATCAGGAAGCGGAATGACAGCAGCAGCAGCAGGAGTTGGAGTGGGAGAAGCGGGCGACACGAGGGGAGAGGAGCCTGGTCTCATCGATGAGGAAGGATTCGGATCCAACAAGTGGCCCACGCAATTCTGAACGACGGAAGCCAAGCGTCGACCCTAAAATGAAGCCCACGTTGCAGCGGGATCATCATTTTGAAGCACAGGAAACGTCTTGAGTGATAACCAGCCGCATGAAAGTAAGTCGTGTTCCTGCTAAGTGGGCTTCTGTTCTGCTAAGTGGGCTCCTGATGTGCTTGATCCAATTGTCAGCTTCGCCTCCTGCTGCTGGTCCTGTTTTTCCTCCTCGCCGTCCTCCTCGTCCTTCTCCTCCTCCACTTCCTCCTCCTGTCCTCCTCCCCTTCCTTCCTCTTTTCACGTCCTACTACCACCTCGTCCTCCTCCTCCTCCTTGCCTCCTCCTCCTCCCCCTCCTCCTCCTCCTCCTCCTCCTCCTCCTCTGCCTCGGCGCCCTTCGGCGGCCTTCAGCGGCCCTCGGTGGCTTTCGGCGGCCCTTGGCGGCCTTCGGCGGCCCTCGGCGGCTTTCGGCGGCCTTCGACGGCTTCCGGCGACTGCGGCGGCGATGACCGACGACGACAAAAATCCGGTCAACCTCGGTCTGCAGACCCCTCCGGGGGTCCATCCCGGCCAATTTTTCGAGCTGCGCCTCGCTGTGGCGACGAGAGCCGCCAGAACCGTCCAAAGAATTTTCGACTGACGACATCGAACGACGACGACGACGACGGCGGCGGCCCTGTGTAAACAAAAACATGCACGGAGAGGACATTCTACAGTTAGTTCAGGGCTCAGTCGGGGGAGAGATAATAGTAGTTTTCGTATCGAGCAAAGGTTGAGAGGGGCACCCATCCCAGAAGGGAAAGACAGGGGTTGGATCAACACACTCAGCGAACCCCCTAAACCACTCGCGCCCACGGGGCTGATGGGATCTCTCCTCATCCTGCCTTCGTTCTGCCTCTCTCCCCCTGACTCCTCGTCCTTAGCCTCGCGCTGCCTGCTGCCATCTGTTTGCACAGCGACCGCGACCGCCGCTGAGTGCCTTCCTCCTCCCCCCCCATCTGCCCCGGCCAGGCAGAGAGACAGCGGGAGGCGCTCCAGCGTCCCGAAGGGCGGGTGGGGGAGGACCCCCTTCTCCTCCCCCTGGTCCCCCGCCTCCTGCTCCTCTCCTTCTCCATCCTCCTCTCCTTTCCTCCCTTCTCCTCTCCTCCTTCCTCCTCGCCTCTCCTTCCCTGTCCTTTCCCTTCTCCTCTTCTCTTCGCCTTGGAGGCTTGGAGGGAGAGGAGGGGCAGCAGCAGGACAATGAGGCTGGACGATGGTGGTTGTGGTGATGATGGTGGTGGTGATGGTGATGGTGGTGGCGATGATCATGATGATGGTGGTGGTGATGATCATGATGATGATGATGATGGTGATGGGGAGAATGCTGCTGATGAGTATCATGAATATGACGGTAGTTCTGAATCTGAGACGTAAGTGTTGATGAGAGTGAGGATCATGTTGCTGATGATGGTGCTGATAACGATGATGGTGGCGAGGGCGATGATGATGCTGATGATGCCGATGATGGCCATGGCGGTGACAGTGACGATGACGATGACGGTGATGCTCCTAATGATGATGAAGATGATCATGCTGCTGATGATGATGGTTATGCTGGTGATGGCGATGACGCTAATTCATGATGAATACGATGGTGACGATGACAATGAATCTGCTGACGATGTTGACGATGATGACGATGAAGATGGTGCTGCCGATGATGGTGTCATGTTCATGTTTATGATGCTGATGATGCTTTGGATGATCCGGATGGTAATGATTATGCTGCTGAGGATGGTATTTTCGGTGATAGTGATGATGATGTTGCTGATACTGATGATGATGACGACGATGCCGATGCCGATGTCGATGCCGATGATGATGATGATGATGATGATGATGATGATGATGATGATGATGATGATGATGATGATGATGATGATGATTCGGATGCTGCGGATGATGATGACGACGATAACGATGACGATGGCGATGGCGATGACGATACTGATGATGTTCATGATGATGATGGTGATGATGCTGATGATGATGATACTGATGATGATTCTGATGACGATGAGGGCGATGCTGCTGATGATGATGATGGTGAGGCTGATGATTATGATGGAGCTGATGATGATGAGGCTGATGATGATGATGGTGGTGGTAATGATAATGATGACGATGCTCTGATGATGATGGTGGTGATGATGATAATGCTGATCATGCTGCTACTGATGATGATGATGCTGCTGAGGATGATAATGATGATGGTGGTGATGATGCTGCCGCTGATGATGCTGATCATGATGATGCAGATACTGATGACGCTGATGATGATGACGATGATGATGCTGATGATGATGATGGTCATGATGATTGTAATGATGCTGATACTGATAATGATGACGATGGTGATGCTGATGATGATGATGCTGATGTTGATGATGATGCTGATGAAGGTGATGATGCTGCTGAAGATGATGATGGTGCTGGGGACGATGATGACGATGATGATGCACTGGTGGTGGAGGTTTTGATTATGATGGTGATGATGTTGTTTGTGTTCGCGATAATAAATGTGATGACTCGGATTTTGATGCTGCTGCCGCTGACAATCGTCCAAGTGGTGATGGTGGCGGTGTTAGTGATTGAGGCTGTGATGATAGTGGTGGTGGGTGGCGGTGATGAGGATCAGGAGCAGGAGGCAGGATAAGGGATGACGAGGAGCAGGAGGAGGAGGAGGAGGAGGAGGATAAAGAGGAGGATGAGGAGGAGGAGGAGGAGGAGGAGGAGGAGGAGGAGGAGGACAAGGAGGAGAAGGAGGAGGAGGAGGAGGAGCAGGAAGGGGCGGAGGAATGATTTGTTAGTTTGAGTGGATTCCTGGGGAGCTCACGTCATCCTGACCCCTGGCGCACGAACGATTCAGGCGCCCGACCGTGCTCCCAGGGAGGGAATCCGCCAGGCGTGCTGGGCACACAAGGGGTGTCCCAAACTGGCGCTGTCGCGCAGCAGGTCGTCCCCAAATCGGATGATGAGGAGGAGGAGGAAAATTGAGGAAGAGGAGGAGGAGGAAGAGGAGGGTGAGTAGGGAGTAGGAGGGAGGAGGGAGGATGAGTAGGGAGGAGGAGGGAGGAGGAGGAGGAAGAGACAGTCAAAGCAGATAACACATGATAATATTAATATGGCTACTCATGCTACTAATCATCGTACGGATGTAAGAGTAGTCAAACTACTAATAGAAGCAGTACTATAAGCAATGAGCACAATACTCAGAATACTAGTACTACGATTAGAACTAGTATTGACAACTATACTGGGAAATAAGCATATTAATAATACGATTCAGCATTCTATTACTAGTAATAATAGTCATAATGCTAATATCTGCTCCGACGGTAGGACCCCGGACCCCGCATGATGATACATTCAACTTGCCTGGGGATCTCCTGCCTACTCCCTTCTTCCACCTACTCCTGCCTCCTCCTCCTGCCTGCTCCTCCTCCTGCCTCAACCCCTGCCTCCTCATGGTCTTGCCTCCTCCACCACATCCTCCTCCTCCTTTTCCTCCTCCTCCTTTTCCTCTCTCTCTCTCTCTCTCCCTCCTCCTCGTCCTCCTTCCTCCTCTTCTTCCTCCTCCTCCTCCTCCTCCTCCTCCTCCTCTCCCTCCTCCTCCTCTCCCTCTCCCTCCTCCGCCTCCTCCTCGTCTCCATCTTCCTCCCCCTCCTCCTCCTCCCCCTCCTTCTCTTCCTCCTCCTCCTCCTCCTCCTCCTCCTCCTCCTCCCGCCTACTTCTTAGGCCTCCTGCCTACTCCTGGGGCCTCCTGGATCCTCATGGGGCCTCCTGGAGCCTTCTGGGCCTCCAGGGACCTCCTGGGGCCTCCTAGGGCATTCCTTCTCCTCCTCCTCCTCCTCCTTCTCATCGTCCTGTTCCCCCTCCTCCTCCTCTTCCTCCTTGTCTTTCTCGTCCTGCATCCTCCTCCTCCTCCTCGCCGTCCTCCTCCTCTTCCGCGTGCGCAACACGACTTGGAGGAAACGCACGACGTGCGTCCCAGCGGCTACGCGCTGGAGGACGACCCAGAGGAAGCGCGCGCCAGAAGACGACCCAGAGAAAGCACGTGAGGTGCGGGCTCCTTGGGGAGGGGCTCACGCTTGAGATTTCCTTGCAATTCACTCACAGACGAGGCTACCGCCTTATCCTCCATAGTCAGGCCTCAGGAGCCCACAAGTGACGATGGTTACACGAGGCCGATGACCCGCCTCGGATTCGAACATGACGTGCAGGCCCCATAGGGAGTGGGTTCCCTCTTGAGACTTCCTCGCGAGTCATTCACAGACGAGGCTCCCGCCTGATATATTTTCCACGGCCTCAGGAAGCCCAAAGTGACGACAGCTATAGGTTTCCGATGACCTGCTCGGATTATTCATATGAGCTGCGAACCCCAAAGGGGTTGCCGCTTGAAATTTCATCGCGATCCGCTCATCGACGAGGCTCCCGTTTCATATTTTTTTCCACTTTCAGGCTTCAGAATCCCAAAAATGATGAATCATGCAGGAGGCCGATGGCCCGCTCGGATTATTCATATGAGCAGCGGGCTCATAGGGAGGGGGTCCCGCCTGAGACTTCGTTGCAAGTCACTCACGGACGGGACTCCAGCTTGAGATTTCCTTCAATTCAGGCCTGAGGAGCCCAACAATTACGGCACTTGCAGAAAACCGATGACCCGTTCGGACTACCAACGTGGAGTGCAGGCTCCTGCTCCCGCTTTAGACTGGCTTCAAATTCAGGTCTGAGGAACCCCAAACAGACGACAGTTGCAGGAGGCCGATGACCAGTTCGGGTTACCAACATGTGGCGCGGGCCCCGTACGGAGGGGGCTCCTGCCTGATACGTTTTCGCAATTCACTCACTGATGAGGTTCCCGCTGGAGACTTCCTCCAAATTCAAACCTGAGGAACCCAATAATGACGACTGTTGCCGGAGGCCGATGACCCGCCCGGGCTACCAACATGAAGCGCGGGCACCTTAGGGAGGTGGATCCCGCCTTCCTCGCAATTCACTCACGAACGAGGCTCCCGCCGGAGGCTTCCTCGAAAATTAGGCCTGAGGAATCCAAAAGTGACGACAGTTGCAGGAGGCCGATGACCCGCTCGGATTGCCAACGTGAGGTGCGGTCCCCATAGGGAGGGGGCTCCCGCCTGTGACGTCCTCGCAATTCTCTCACGGACGGGGTTTTCGCCTGAGATTTGCTCCAAATTCAGGGCCGAGGAACCCAATAATGACGACGGTTGCCGGAGGCCGATGATCCACTCGGGTTACCAACATGAAGTGCGTTTCCCAATAGGGAGGGGGCTCCCGCCTTTCTCGCAATTCACTTACAAAGGAGGCTCCCGCCTGATATGTCCTCAAACATCAGGCCTGAGGAACTCAAGACTGACGACAGTTGCAGGAGGCCGATGACCCGCTCGCATTGCCAACGTGAAGTGCGGGCCCCAATAGGGAAGGGGCTCCTGCCTTCGACTTCCTCGCAATTCACTCACTGATGAGGTTCCCGCTGGAGACTTCCTCCAAATCCAGGCCGGAAGAACCCAATAATGACGACAATTGCCGGAGGCCGATGACCCGCTCGGATTACCAACATGAGGTGCGGTCCCCATAGGGAGGGGGCTCCCGCCCGAGATTTCCCCGCAATTCACTCACAGACGAGGTTCCCGCTTGGGTGGGTAGGTAGGTGAGTGAGTGAGTGGGCGACTGAGTGAGTGATTCTGATGATGCTGACTGTGTGTGAGTGTTTGAGTGGGTGAGTGAATGAGGGTTAATGATTGAATGTTTGTGCGAGTGGGTTGGTGACTGGGTGAGTGAGTGAGTGTGAGTGATGATGATGTGTGTGTGTGTGACTGATTGAGCGAATGAGTGTGCGACGGGAAAAGGCAACAGGGGGTGAGGTGTGAGGTTCCTGCGCGGGGGGTTAGCAGAGAAAACAAGACCCTCATTTTGGATGTGGGGGTAAAAAGAAGGGAGGAGGGGGATGAGGAGGATGAGGACGAGGAGGAAGAGGAAGACAATGAGCAGGAGGAGGAGGAAGAGGAGGAGGAGGAGGAGGAGTTGGAGGAAGAGGAGGAGGAGGAGTTGGAGGACGAGGAGGACGCGGAGGACGAGGAGGAGGAGGAGGAGGAGGATAACGAGGAAGAACATGAGGTGGAGGAAAAGGAGACGGCCGAGGAGGAGGAGGAGGAGGAGGAGGAGGAATGCGATCGTGGAGGAGGAGGAGGAAGAGAACGAGGAGGAGCAGGAGGAGAAGGAGGAGGAGGAGGTGATTGTGGCGGTGTTAGTGATTGAGGCTGTGATGATAGTGGTGGTGGGTGGCGGTGATGAGGATGAGGAGGAAGAGGGAGGATAAGGGATGACAAGAAGCAGGAGGAGGAGGAGGAGGAGGAGGAGGAGGAGGAGAACGAGGAGGAGGAGGAGGAGGAGGAGGAGGAGGAGGAGGAGGATCGTGCAGGAGGGAGAGGAGGCAGGGAGGAGGAGGAGGAGGAGGAAGAAGAGGAGGAGGAATAGGAGGAGGAGGAGGAGGAGAGGAGGAGGAGGAGCGAGGATGGAGGGGAGGAGGAGGAGGAGGAGGAGGAGGAGGAGGAGGAGGAGGAATTGAGGAGGAGGAGGAAATTGAGGAGGAGGGGGAGGGGAGGAGGGGGGAGGAGGAGGAGGAGGAAGAGGAGGAGGAAGAGGAGGAGGAAGAGGGAGGAGGAGGAGGAGGAGGAGCGAGAGGAGGAGCGGGATGGATGAGGAGGAGGATGAGGATGAGGAAGAGAGAGGAGGAGGAGGAGGAGGGGAGGAGGAGGAGGAGGAGGAGGAGGGGGAGGAGGAGGAGGCGGAGGAGGAGGAGGTGGAGGAGGAGGAGGAGGAGGACGAGAGGAGGAGCGAGAAGGAGGAGGAGGAACGGCCCGCCGAGGCACAAGAATGGGCTGCCAGGCTGGCCCGCTTCGGGGAGGACCAGGAGGCGCCTCCGTCGTCACGGGCGGCCCGAAGCTTCGCTGCGGATGTCACCCTTGGGGCCTCGTCTGGCGTCGTCCAGCCTCCGCTTGCTTGCTCACTCCCCTCGCTCTCGCCTGCCCCTTCTTCTCTCCTTCCCCTTCCTTCCCCCCTTTGACTCCCCCCCTCTTTTCTCTCCACCTCCTCGTCCTCCCCGCCTCCTCCCCCCCCTCCATTCTCCTCATCACCTCCCTTCCCTCTCCCTTTCCTTTTCTTCCCCTCTCCCTTCCTCCTCCTCTCCCTTCCCTCCTCCTCTCCTCCTCTTACTCCTCCTGAGTCGTACTCCCTCTTCTCATCATCACCACCACCATCTTCATTGTCCCTCCTCCTCCTCCTCCTCATTATTATTCCTCCCTCCTTTCCCTCCTTTCCCTCCTATCCTCCTCGTCCTCTTCAGTGCCTCCGCTGCTCTTTTTGTTCTTTCTTTTTCCTCCTCCTTTTCCTTCTCCCCTTCCTCCTCCTTTCCTTCCTTCCCTCCTTCTCCTCCTCTACACTGCGAAGGCCTTACGACCAGTGCTGCCGACCCTGAAGGCGGGACCTCCCCCAGGACCCCCGCTTACGACGCCCCCGGTGACCCACTGGGAGCCAGGGGGGGGCCGGTATGCTGACCCGGGACCCCCACCACCACCCCCCCACCACCCCCTCACACCCCAACAGGACAGGGATAAAGGGAATGGAATCGACTTAACGACTTAACAGCTTTTTTCCCTGTCTTCAAATTTCGTTGGGACTGGCGACGACGACAATGACGACGACGACGGCGACGACGACGACGACGACGACGACGACTTAAACGGAAACGTGTCTCACACGCTGGAAGGTCGGCTGATTTTTTCCCAACCATCCTGTGGTGTTTGGTCCTCGTTTTGAAGAGGCAGCGCCCCGCGTTCCTTCCTCCCGCTGCTCGGCCTCCCTCTCCCCATCATCAGCATCATCGTCACCATCATCACCATCGCCCGTCATCCATCAGCATCATCATCTGCAGCATCATCCTCATCCACATCCTCATCATCATCATCATCGTCATCATCGTGGCGTTTCGTGGCCCCACCGGGAGCTCCACCGAAGCCCCAGTGGCGGTGTTCGCATGCGTTCCCCCAGCACAGCGTTTCGTAGCCTCATGGGAAGCTGTGCTGAGGGCCCTGGTGGCTGTAGTCGCATGCGTTTTTCTCCACCCATTACATTGTTTCGTTGCCCCATGCGGTGCTCCACCGAAGGCCCCAGTGGCGGCCCCGCGCCACTGCGGCGCACCCTTCACACTTGTCGCGGCCCCGTAGTGCGTTCCGCCTATAGCACCAGCGGCAGCGCCCACATGGCGGCCCCGCCCCACATCGGCACACCCTTCGCATGCTTCATGGCCCCACGAGGAGATCCCCCGAAGGCGATACCCGCAACGATGGTACTCACAACTGAATCTGGTTGGGTCCTTCGCCAGGACAATTGTAAAAGACCCCTTGGGGTTAGCTTCCAAGGCGTAGCGTGACGCAGGGGCCGCCGCCGCGAGACACTGAGCAAAAGGTCCTCACCGTAGGTGGGTTTGGAGGATCGCGCTGCATCGCCGATGCATAGGCGCTGCAGTGGCGAAGCCCTGATCCATGAGGATCCTGGACCTGTCTTCTCCATGCCAGCTCTGGAAGGTCCTCGGCGCAGCGGCGGGACTACAGGCTGGGGAATACTTCTCCGAATGCCACACCGAAGCTGGAACAGCAACCGGAACACATATGCATGCTGTTGCATCCCAACCACGCTGTTGCACCCAAGCCTCCCTCCCCCGTCTAATCATAGCATTGGCCTGGAAGTCCGAGGATCCAATTCCAGCCAAAGAATAGGGTCCACGAGGCTTCCACGTCCAACAATTGATCCGGGCGAGGATCCACGTGACTCTCACACAAGTCTGGGATCCAATTGGGTCCATACTTTTCCACGCAAGTTGGCCTTGGAGTGAACGTGGTGCAAGCTATGTGGTGTAGGCGTCGCCCTTACCAGCGACCGGCTGCGAGCGGGCGTTGACCCGTGGACTGGCGTTCGGAGAAACGTCTCTCGAGCCTGTATAAACACAAGAAATTGCGTACACTCCCAACCAGTGCTTGCACTGTCGGGCTCCCAGCGGACGTTGAAAGATTTGGCGAAAGTTCCGGGCCGATTTCGGTAGCCTGCTGGGTTCGCGGGTTCTCGGTTCGGGTTTCCTGGGTTCCCGGTTGCTGGTTCTAGGCCTATCTCGGGATCCCACGATCGAGCTCGACAGCTCGATTGCCTGTTCGGGCCCTACGGCGAAACTGCGGCCAGACAGTGCACCTGCCAAATGTTTCAAACTATCCACTGATTGAGGTTTTTTCTCGGTTGTGATCTACACATATTTTCGGAGGTCCGTGCGTAGTTCGTTTTGGCAACGCGGGACTCATCCGGATGGCCAGTCTGGCGCCGCCCCCAGCGCGGTCCGCGTGCCCTCGGAGGAGGGGGGTGGGGTGTCCGCGCCGACCCCCCAAAAAGCCGCGTATACATATATATATATATATATATATATATGTATGTATCGGACAGTGGTTGGCAAATTGTCAGGGATGCGCTTTTGGAAGGGTCCAGGGATTGGCGCTCGTGGCCATTTTGACCCCAATCCTTTTTGTGGTCAAGGCTTTGCTGCTCAGGCCATCTTGGCCCGAGCCCGAGCCGTCTCGGTCCAGCCATGTTGGGCTGGCGTCGTCTTAGTGTGATGTGCCTGGCTGGATGTTGAATTCTGGACGCTTCGCGCATCCCCACCAGCACTTCCAAAAACAACCACTAGGCGAGTTTTTCTGATCTGCGAATTGTAGCAGTGTGCAGTGGAACAGTAGGGGCGCAGCCTTTCCATCTTGTAAAGTGATGAAGGATCTGAAAATACCGGAGGACGAGAAGGAGGAGCAGGAAGATGAGGAGGAGGAGGAGGAGGAGGAGGAGAGAGAAAATGATGAGGAGTTGGGATGCGGAGGAGCAGCAAGCGGAGGAGGAGGAAAAGGAGTAACAAGATGATGGGGGAGGAAGAAGGGGCCGACGACCACGACGACGACCACGACGGCGACGGCGACGACGACGGCGACGACGACGAGGGGAGCTAACAATCAAGGCCTTTGCGGGTCTTACGCTCCTGGGGCTTCTTGGGGACATTGTGGGGCCCTTATGTGGCCATTTTGGATTGTTTCGGACCCCCTTCGGCCTTTTTTTCTCGGGACTTTGGACACCCTCGGGGCTCTCTTGATGCCCTCTTGGGGGGTGTGGGGGGGTGGGTGTGGGCTTTGGGGACCTCTTGGGGATATCTTGGAGGCCATCGATCCAAGGACGGGAGGGGAGGGGGGGGTTACGCCATTACGAATACAAAGGGGTGCCTTTGATGTGCCTTTGGACGGGGTCGTCGTTGTTGCTCCCCATTTCCCAGGTACGGGGTTCTTGTCATTACTGGGACGCCTCCGCCTCCTCACTCCCGCCCCCTCCCTCCCTTTCATCACACTGAGGTCACTCATGCTCATTCCCGCCCTCATGACAATCACCCAAACCAGACTCACTCACACTCCGACTCACTCGGACTCTCACTCACTAACAGTCAGAACACTCAGCTCTCACTCGGAACACTTATATTCAAACCCTTTCACACTCACACTCAGGCTCTCTCAGGCGGTTCGTTCGTTTCGTGGCGGCGACTCTTTTCCTTTCAGAGCAGATGGTGAGGATGTCCCGAGCGATGCGCTTGTATTAGCATCCCACAGGGGGGCGCGAGGGGGTATAATACTCGCCCGTTCGCTGCCAGCTTGTGGGAATGGCTCAGGCGGTTTGCTCGTTCCGTGGTGGGGTTGTTTGCGTCATGGCTCAGGCTTCTTTTGCTTTTATTTTCAGGTCGTGAGGATGTCCCGTGCGAGGCGCTTGGTTTAGCACCACAAGGGGGACCGCCAAGGGGTATCACATTCGCCCGCTCGTGGCCAGCGTGTGGGGATGTCTCAGGCGGTTGGCTAGTTTCGTGGTCGGGTCTCCGTTGCTTCCGGAGAAGACCGTGAGGGTGTCCCGAGCGAGGCGCTTGGTTTAGCACCCTGGGGGGGGGGACCTTCATTGGGTGTTCCACTCGCCCGTCGCGGCCAGATTGTGGGGATGTCTCAGGCTGTGTTCTCGTCTCGTTGTTGGGGGTCCTTTGCTTTCAGAGCAGATGGTGGGGATGCCCCAAGAGACGCGCTCCTGTTGGCATCCGAGTAGTGCGCTCGCCTGTTTGCGGCCAGATTGTGGAAATGTCTCGGGCGTTTTGGTCGTTTCGTGGCTGGGACATGGTGGGGGTGTCCCGAGCGAGGCGCTTGTTTTGGCATCCCAAGGGGGTGGTGGGAGGGGAATGCGGGACTACTCGGTGGCTTTCTCTCTTGCTCGCTCGCGTCCTCTTTCTCGTTTTCTTGTTTCTCGCTCTCTCTCTCTATCTCTCGCTCTCTCTCTCTCTCTCTTTCCCTGCTCTCTCTGTCCCTCCTACCCGCCACAGAAGGTAATCCGCTTTGTAAGCCTCCAGAGAGAGAGTACTTGCTTTATTCCACCTCCAAAAAATTCATGTTGTGGCAGACGCATAGGATGGCCGGACGCCCAGATGGGTACCAGCCCAACGCAATAAAACAAACAGCCAAGTGCAGATACTTGTTTTAAGAAAAGTTAGGAGCCTGGGGCTCTCAGTTTGCTTATCGATTTCTTGTGGCTGGCGGACCGTCTCTCTCTCTCTCGGCCTCGTTCCCCCTTTTATTGTTGGTTGTTTCTCTCTCTCTCTCTCGTTCTCTATCTGCCTCTTTAATCCGCAACCTGAGGATCCTTTTGTGAGCCTCCACAAAAGGAATCATCATGTAATCCGCCTCGAAAGGATTCTTATTGTGGCAGACGCACAAGATGGCGGAGAGTCCAGGGGGATACCAGCCAACAAAGAACACAAACCAAGAAACAAGAGAAACAGAAACAACCACGCCTGGTACTTGCAGTATGTTGTAAGTGTGTGTGTCCTGGCTGGCGGTTCCGTGGGCCGTGTGGGCATTGGGCTGCCAGCCAGAAGACACCATTTAAAACTGCGATTCCCCCGGCGATTTGTTTGCCAGTTTTCTTCTCTGTTTTGGTTGGTGCTCCCCTGGTCCTTAAATAGTTTTTGGTTATTGTATTCTTGGATGGGACGGACATGAGGGGGGAACTTCGCATTGAATTCTTATGGTGGTCCGATTTCACTCATAAGGGAAGAGGGGAAGGGAGGGGGACGGAATTCGTATTGCATTCTTAGTGTGTTCTTACTGTATTCCGATTGTACTCCCATGGGGGGAGGAGGACGACCGGATGATGGAGGGGGGTATCACTCCCCATTCCTTCTGACCCTTCCCCCCCCGTCCTCCCCCTTCTCCTTTTTCTCTCCTCCTCCCTCCTCCACATTGTAGTGCATTGCGTTGCGTTGACTTGCATTGCATCGCGTTGCACGTCTTTGCATTGCATTGTCTTGTACTGCATTGCACTGCATTGCGTTGAACTGGATTGCATTACGCTGCAATGCATTGCATTCTGTTGCATCGCATTACGTCGCATTTGCATTGCGGTTGGGCTTCGTCTCGGCCTAGACGGGGCCCAAGGGTGGGAGGGAGTACGTTGTATTGCATTGCGTTGCGTCATCTTGCTTTGCATTACGTCGCATTTGCATTGAATGTTGTTTCCCGCCGAAGCCCTCGGCAGGAGGATGAGGACAGGGGGGGAGACTTCCTCTTGCATTCATATTGCAACCCTGTTTGAAGAGGAATGGGGGTTGGGGTGCTCAACAGGGAGAGGCAGGAGTTCATCTTGTTCCACCATTGCATTCCTCGTGGATTCTTATTTTGGGAGGAGGGAGGAAGGGCGGGAGGAGGAATTCTTTGCTAAGTGCGTGTTGTATTCCTATTGTGTTCCTACTGGAACTGGAAGGAGCGTTGTAGGAGTACTTGCTTGGTCCTGTGCTCACAGTATTCTTTAGGGTGAGAGACGACTCCTCTTGCCTTTTGTGTTCACAGTGTATCCCTACTGGGTGAAATTGTGAGGGAGTGGACTGCTCTCAGCACGCAGCGAGCCCTTACGTCAAGAGGGCCCTAGGTCCCGTCGGCCGTCCTGGGGAAAGGGAGGGATGAGGGGAGGGCCACTCCCCACTCCCAGTTTCCCTTCCCCCCCCCGTCCTCCCCCCTTCCTCCGTTTTTCTCCATCCCAGAGCACCATTTTTTTTTTTTCCGTGTATGCTTATACCCATAACAAGTGTATATAATTGGAGAAGAGATTTATACACATCTGTTTTTAACGAACGTTTGTTTTCTTTCTGAGGTATTTTGGTTGGTGCCCCCACCCGTTGTGCCCTAAGTCATGGTGTACGCCTGCAGCAAGCAGGCACCCTGTTGAGGCGAATGGCAAACGCTTTCCGTGCGTGGAGGCCTACGAGCGGGTCCCTCTGTGGCTGGTATGAGAGAGATATAGGGGAGCGAACAATCATATAAGCATAAAAGGGAGCGAGTGAGAGAGAGCGGGAGCGACCGAGAGAGAGAGAGAGAGAGAACAAACAAAAAGGAGAGAGCTGGTCCCCACGGCCTACACAGGGGCAATGGCCACGAGCAAAAACAAACACCATGGAGCGTCCCAGGCGTTTTCTGTTCGTCAGTCTTGTTGCCTCGGCCATCTCCCCCGCGGCCGCCCTGCCTGTCCTCCTCCCCCCTCCTGCAAGCCGGTCAATTCGCTTTTTTTGTGCCCCTGCATCGCTGCCGCGCTGGAGCGGATTGCCCCGCCTCGTTGCCGATGGAAAAAAATGCCTCGGCCATCCTGTGCGCTGGCCACAACATAGAATCCTTTGGGGCGGATTGCAACACATGATTTCTCTTGTGGAGGCTTAGAACGGGTTCCGCTGTGGCGGATGAAGGAGGGGCAGAGGGAGAGCGATAGAAAGAGAGAGAGAGAGAGAGAACGAGAGAGAGAGAGAGAGCGAGAGAGAGAGAGAGAGCGAGAGAGAGAGAGAGAGACAAACAACAAAAGACCAGACAGAGAACGATCCAGAGAGATATGGGTCACTAGACAGAAGAAATCAATATCAAACGGAGAGCTCCAGGCGTTTATGGTTTGTCCTGGTTTGACTGGTACACCCATTGGCCCTCGGTCATCTTGCACGTCTGGCGCAACATGAATCCTTTTTGATGCGAATTGCAAGCGGGTTCCTGTTGTGAATGCTTCCAAAGGGGTTCCGATGTGGCGAACTAGAGAGACAGGCAGAGAGAGAGAGGGAGAGAGAGAGAGAAAGACAGAGAGATACCGACGGAACAAACACGAATAATGAAGACAGTTAACGCGACAGAGCGTCCCCACACAGTTCCAGATTTTCCCCTTACGGGGGTGGGGTCGGGGGGTATTCCATTCGCCCGTCCGCGGCCAGTGGCGGGGGCTCCTCTGCTACCAGAGCAGGCTGCGAGGATGTCTCTGGTGAGGCGTTGGTTTCAGCACCCCAGACGGCCAGATCGTGGGGACGTATCGAGCGAGGCGCTCGGTTTTGTACCTGCGACTCCTGTTCATCCAGGGCCCCATGATCATCTTGATACAGGGAGAAGGACGACCGCCAGGACAAAGAAGGGAGGACGGAAGGGAGAAGTTACGAGGAGGAGGAGGAGGAAGAAGAGGAGGTTTCAGCACCCCAGGTGGCCAGATCGTTGGGACGTGTCGGGCGAGGCGCTCGGTGTTGCACCTCCGACGCCTGTTCACCCAGAGTCCCATGATCGTTTTTTGGCACAGGGAGAGGGGCGGCCGCCAGGACGAAGAAGGGATGACGGAAGGGAGAGGGTACGACGAGGGGGCTTGCGCAACGCCAATGTGTTTATGAATTGACGTTGTCGCTGTCCATGGTCATCGCCGCCACCGTCGTCGTAGTCGTCGTCGTTTTTGTTCGTCGTCGTCGTACCCGTCGTCCACTTGGACTCGCTCTCGCGGTCAGACACTCACGGCCAGACATTCAATCGGCAACACCCCAACATACTTATACTATATGTGCGTCGCCCCCCCCAGGGGCGACGCGCGTACCGAGAAATCTTATAGTATATGCGTCGTGGCGGGCGCTTTCTGGCCACACCGCTCGGGAAACGATATACTACAAGATGGGTATACTATATGTTCGGGTCGGACGCGCGCCTCCAAGGAGGACATATAGTACTAGTATGTCCATGTGCGTCCCATTCAAAGCGGAACGTGCCAGAAAATGAGATGCACAAATGGGGATCTTCGAGTCGAGCAATCGCCTCCGTCGTCGTCGTCGGTCGGTCGGTCGGTCGGTCGGTGTCGTCGTCGTCGTCGTCGTTGTCGTCGGCGTCTTGGTCGTCGTGTTCGTCTTCATCATCGTCGTCGTCGTCGTCGTCATCGTGGTCGTCGTTGTCGTCGTCGTCATCGTGGTCGGCGTGGCTGGCGTGGCCGTCGCCATCGTCGTTGTCGTCGTCATCATCGTCGGTGTTGCCGTCGTCGTCGTCGTCGTCGCCGTCGCCGTCGTCGTCGTCGTCGTCGTCGTCGTCGTCGTCGTCGTAGTCGTGGCGGTGGTCGTGGACGCGGACGTGGTAGTCGTCGTCGTCCTCCTCGTCCTCGTCCTCGTCCTCGTCCTCGACCTCGTCGTTTTCCTCTTCTTCTTGGTCGTGGTCGTCGTTGTCGTCCTTGTCCTCGTTCTCGCCCTCGTTCTCGTCTTCGTCTCTTTCTTCTTATTCCTCTTCTCAGTTGTTCTTGTTGTTGTTGTTGTTGTTGTTGTCGTTGTTGTCGATGTTCGTGTTGTTATTATTGTTGTTGCTGTTGTTGTTGTTGTCGTCGTCTTCGTCGTCATCGTTTGCCAGCGGCGGCGTGTAGGGGGGTTGCGGGGTAGAGGGAGAGAGGGCAGGGGTCGTGACCACCCCTCCTTGCCCCTTGTGGGATGGAGGGGGGGGGGCGGGGTTGGGCGGGGGCCGGGGAGGTGAGGGGGATGGGTGTCTCCAGGGTTTTTTTTTGTGTGTGTGTGTGTATGTGTGTGTGTGTGTGTGTGTGTGTGTGTGTGTGTGTGTGTGTGTGTGTGTGTGTGTGTGTGTGTGTGTGGGGGGGGGATGGGTGGGGGCTCTGGATTTTTTCGGTGTGGGTGGTGCGGTCTCAAGGGACCTCTTTGGGAATTTCCCCAAACAGGGCTCTCTGTCTCTCTCACTCTCTCTCTCCTAATGTCG